>JAKCPI010011622.1:0-12674 GCA_023213315.1 Euborellia annulipes | reverse complement strand
TTTATTTAAAAATCCATAATTGAAATTTTTATTTTTTATGAGTTATAAATGAAAAGGTCATTTGTTTAGCTTAGTAGTTAGTATGAATATTTTGACCCAGTTTCTGAACTCTTTGTCAATTCTAATTCTACTTTTTGACATGATATGCAAGACAAGGATTTTCCTAAAATAGATGACAAGCATTCTACCCTCTGAATAACTTCTGACTCTTGCTATATAATCTTGATATTGATGTTGTTTGTTGATATGTTTTTGGCTTTCTAATGGAAATGCCCTTGTTCTTCTTAGAAAATACCCTTAACGATTTCCGTCATTACAAAAACTCACAGCGTCACACTATTGCACTTTCCAACAATACAAGCTAGAGTGTCAGAAATAAATGAAATTAGGAATTTTTTTTTTTTTTTATAATGTTGATTCCATTAAATAATAAATAAGGTTTTTTTCTATATTTTTGACTGGATAACGGAAAGCATCACCCCATCGCCCCCCCCCCCTTCATAACCGCAAGCCGCCTTGATTTATGACCCATTACTTCACCTGCTAAAAGCTTGTTTCAACAAGAGCAGCCAAAATTTTCTGTTGATTTTTAAAAGAAAGAATATATAATGAATCGGATAATTTAATTTTTTTTTTTTAAATTTATAATAAAAAATCAAATACATGGAGACAGGGTGAGAAAATAAAAGTGGAGTGAGAAATAATTGGAATTAAATGGCAGATTAATTTTTAATTTCCATGTGAAGTGAACTTTAAAAAATAATAAATTACATTCATCAGTATCATCCTAAAGAGTTAAATTGAGTGGATTAGTTGATTTTTTTATGGTTAAATTAAACGAAAAATAAAAAAGGTTTTAATTGACATTAAGGAGGGGAGAGGACAGCCAACATTATTTATTTATTATTCTAATAATTTTCAAAATGTAACACCGCATCGAGGATTTAATTTTCCAATTATTAAATGAGGGGGACGATTTAAAAAAAAAAGTTTAGTATAATAAAAATTAAAAAAAATTTAGTACCCTTGTCTCTTTTAAGGCCCAGCCTTTTATACTCCTGATTGCAAAGTCATAAATAAATATGTGAGAATAATAACACTAGAGGATCCAAATACCACTTAATGTTTCATCTCTACAACAAAGAAATTACGAGTAATAATGTCGGAGATAATTTCCAGGCAGATTTATTGTAAAAAAATTTTATTTCTTTCCTATACATCTCTTTATTTAAGATAACAAAGAGTTGCCAAAACAATTTTTCAACAAATTCGAACATATTGCTTCAATGATGATGAAGTATATCTGTCGGAAACGTCCACATTTAACGAGAGGGAAAAAAACACTATGTTAATACACTAGAGAAGTAAAACAAAATTCACATTCACATTGGTTGATTTTGAAATATTTTCAATGAGTATTTCAAAAAAATCAAAAAATTAAATTAAAAACACTAGATTCAACTAATTGTGACATGGGGGATTCGAGGGTTTCGCTAAGTGTGACATAACACATTCATAGTTGAATTTTTAAAATAAAAAAAAAAAAAAAAAACAGGTAAAATGATATGAATTTTGTATAAGAAATTTTATTCGGGGTTCTATGTTGTGACATAATATTTGTAGGGAGGTTTTTTTGTGTGTGACTGTAACTTGGGGGGGGGACTAAAAAATCGTCAAAAAAGGCGTTACCTATTATGTGAACGACCCCGCTTACTTTTTTTATTTATTAAAAAGTATCAATGTGTTTATTATAGTCGCGTCGAGAGACCGTTTTCTTGTTCCTCCTCAAAAATAAAAATATATTGTTCTTGTTTGAGCGACCTATCCCTCAGCCGGAGTGGAGAGATTGCAGCCTTTGAGAGGGATAAATCGAACTTGCTCTACCGTGTGCTTAGAAGTTCCGCTTCTCCAGCATTATTTATTTCCACGACTATCCTTCTATCAAGTTTTTTTATATTTTCCTATTGGCAGCTAGATTACTGGGTGAGGGTCGAAGGGTTTATGCTTCAAATCCGTCAAGGTGTCAAGTCAATTCACAAATAATAAAAAATCTGGTGTGACTGGCGCACAGCACACAACTTTCTCTTACCCTTCGGTAAGAGAAAGTTGCGCACTGTGCTGGTCACACCAGATTTTTTGTGTCGAGATATATTTAGTTTCCGATAGCACCTTAGTTTCAAACTTGCATTTTAAATGTTGACTGCTTCAAATAAACTATGGTTATTTTTCAAAATTTTAATCTCATATTTGGACATTTTATACACAATATAGAATCGTAAATAAATACAAAATTTCATAAGAATTGGAAAAAAAAAAATTTTAAATGCGTAAAAAGTTCCAAAGGGGACCCCTTTTGAATCGAAATTAACATACAAATCCCTATAGGAAATTAACATTATTTCTATGCGAAGATAAGGTGGAAAGGGAATTTAAAAAGAGTAGAGAGAGACGATAATGTTTGCAAGTGGGAGATATATATATATATGTTTTCTTTGAAACAATTAAAACAGAAATAAAAAAAAATAAATGGGAATTTAAATAATAATTGATTTTTTTTTAATCTAATAAAAAGAAAAATCTGGTGTGACTGGCGCACAGCACACAACTTTCTCTTACCCTTCGGTAAGAGAAAGTTGTGCACCGTGCTGGTCACACCAGATTTTTTGTGTCGAGATATATTTAGTTTCCCATAGCACTTTAGTTTCAAACTTGCATTTTAAATGTTGACTGCTTCAAATAAACTATGGTTATTTTTCAAAATTTTAATCTCATATTTGGACATTTTATACACAATATAGAATCGTAAATAAATACAAAATTTCATAAGAATTGGAAAATAAAATTTTAAATGCCTAAAAGTTCTAAAGGGGACCCCTTTTGAATCGAAATTAACATACAAATCCCTATAGGAAATTAACATTGTTCCTATGCGAAGATAAGGTGGAAAGGGAATTTAAAAAGAGTAGAGAGAGACGATAATGTTTGCAAGTGAGAGAGAGACATATATGTTTTCTTTGAAACAATTAAAGACACAAATAAATTTAAAAAAAAATGGGAATTTAAATAATAATTGATTTTTAATCTAATAAAAAGAAAAAGATTTAAATTCCGTTACCATGGCAACCATTTCTATCTTTCCTATGAAGAACAAGAGTAAAGTGGTCTTCAGAAGATTTCAACGGCAAAATGAGAATATACATTTTAAAGAGCATCTAAAAAATAGTTCATTTATGAATTTTAAAAAAAATCCTTGGAGGGAATTTTGAGAAAATCGAAAAAAACTGAAAAAGTACATCAGTAAAGTACTAGTACTTTTTGGCCGATTTTGTTCAAAAGCTTATTTTGAGATTCTTCAAAGGTACCTAAGTTAAATATAAAATTTCAATCCGCTAGCTCAACTCCTTCATGCTAAAAATCTGTCCACACACACACACACACACACACACACACACACACACACACACACACACACACACACACACACACACACACACACACACACCCCACAGACCAATTTGCGGGACCCACTTTTTTGGACTCAGGGGACCTCAAAACATGTATATCCATCAAAATCTCGACATCGAATTTTTGACATGATCGCAATACTTTCTCTCTCTATATATTTCATATATAGGGTACGAGAAAGTAAAAAAAATCTATGGAAAATGGTGTTCAACGTTCTGTGTTATCAGAAGAATAATTCTTTTAAAATAATGTCATATCATTATATGGGATTATAAATTTACAAAAAAAGAAAAGAAAAATTGCAAAGAGAGCGAATTCTTTATCTTTTTATAAAAGATACCCTAGGGCAGTCAGATCTCTCTCTCCCAAACGCACTAATCTCAAAATCACTTTATGACGACAAAAAGAAAATCGGAGTTAAAGTTGAAGATGCCCTTGGGTCTTTTGACCCTTCTCTTCATTCCACTCCCAAGCCACACTCATCCATCCAATCCCTAACAACAACCCTTGACCTAGTGCATGATGCATGATCAAAACACTTTATTATGAATTTTATTGAAATGGAGAAAGACAGAGACGTGATAAGAGAGAAGAAAAAGCCACCAAGGATAGAAAAAAAATTGGGAACGGAATGTTGAAATTAAATCCTGGTGCGTGGAATTGATTATGACGGTGAACTTGAGTTTAAAAAATATATTATATAGATGAGGGAAATTTAATTAAATTTTAATCTGGATTATGAAAATTATAGTAGGTATTTAATTTATACATTAGATATTTATTTATTTATTAATATATAATATTCTCTTGATTAAAATCCCTAGAGGGAGCCGATATTTTCAAAAGTATGTATTAATAGTATAAAATTTCACTAACTGATTAAAAATGACTAAAGAGAATATGTTGGTACAGTGAGCGCCACAATTAAGACTCCGCCTGATAGCAAAAGCTTTAAGTATATGATATAGTATATGGCATATGGTGAAATAATTTTAAATTTGAAAAGATAAAATAGAATCATCTGTACTAGATTTTACGCTTTACCTTTTCGGTCATTAAAATTATTTCACTATATACCATATACTATACCATATACTTAAGGCCAAAGCTATCAGGTGGGGACTTAATTGTGGCCTGTACAGAAAAGACTTTCAAAAGATCCTTTCCCTTTGGACCTTTTTACTCATTTAAAAATGTTTTTCCCAATTCTTATGAAATTTTGTATTTATTTAAGATTCTCTATTCTGTATAAAATATCCAAAGATGTTGATAAGAGAAGTAGCTGTTCAGCGATTAGAATGATAGACAGGAAGAGAGGATGTCAGCCAAAAGGAGAGCCTCTATCGAATAAAAATCTCCACTCAGAAGACATTTCGGGTTTAATTAAACAAATCCATCATCAGATCTTAAGAGCTGAAACGAGCATAAATAATAATTGTAATACAACAACGTAAAATATTTCTTAAATTATAAAAAACATCAGATCTTACATTATTGGCAATCTCAAAGTGTACACCATTGAGATGGAGATAGAGATGTTATATATAAACATATACAAAATTATATAAAAATACAATATTTGCATATACGATGCCATATGCTCTTCAGTTAACACGGCCAAGTCTCAATTGTATATAAAATTTTATTATCAAATTATAAGATAAATACTGGGGAAGCAATGAACCCTCAGTACATTGGCCCATAATACATCTTAAAAAAAACGAAATCACACATGTACGTTTTGCAATATATGTATACTTTCCAATAAATTAAGATGATCAAATAAATTTAGGCCGAAACGTCTTATTTTAGGGAATTTATTGGACGAAACATCGACGATAAGAAGAAATAAAAACAAATTATATCTTCCTTGGTTGCCTGCAATAACTGCACAAACTCAATAAATTTATTTTTATTTTTATCTAGTGAGGTCTTCAACCTTACCTATTATCATAATTACTTCCATATAATGGGAACCCGTGACTTTAAAAGCGTAAATCTTTTAATTTTATTCTAATAGCAAACTTAAATAAAAAAAAAATCTTTGTTAATTTTAACCATTGACATTTGCATATTATCATAATTAGAAGAGCGTATCATTGAGTTTGTAGTCTCTTTAAATTAAAGTTAAAATAATAAACCGAATAAAAAGATCAACATTCAAGTTAAACGATACCTCGTCCCTCTTTTTACTTCTAAAAACACATTTTAATGTTATCATTTGTTTTTAATTTAACGATGCTCTTTCAAACATTTTGAGAGTAAGAAATGGGAGGGAAGGTGAAACGATGAAAATTAATGAAGTGGAAGGCAGACATAGAGAGAAATATAGTTTCGCCTATTAGAAAAGCAAGATTACCTTCTTTAAAATAAAACAAAATATTTAATTTTCTTAAAAAAGTAATTTGAACGAAAATAATAGAATTTTTTTTTTTTTTTGAGAAATTTTTAGGCAATACAGTAATAAAATTATTTTGTGGAAGTTCTTAAAGCAAAAATAAATGCCATTTCTTATTAATGAGAATTTTAAAAAGCAAATTCAACCAGGCGTGATTCTGAGATTTGCTGGAGGGAGGGACTAGAATTGTTTTTTTTTTATAGTCCTTTGAAATTATTATCATTGGTTAAGAATCCAAAATATTTGCCCCCTAATTCATAAAACCAAAAAATTGAGCTCCAAATGGATTTTAATTGATTTATATTCCTTTGAACAATATATTGAAATTGAAAGAAAGAGGTGTGCTTATTCGTATCTAGTCCAAATAGAATTCAAAGTTTTATTGAAAAAGTAATATTTTGAAAAAACTAACTTCTGACATATTTCTTTCCATTTTGTCTGTTTCTTTATTCGTGTTCAAATCTGTTTTTATTATTTTGTATTATGCGTAGATTTGTTTTAATTTAAAGACCTAAGCAATTGCATAACATGAATATAGAGTGAAACATATATTTTGTTTTAAAATTTTAGAAATTAAAAAAAAGTATTTTATATTTTTTAAAATTTAATCATTGCCCCCGAGTTTGGCGTAGCGTGCCTACCTCCTATACCAAACGTCGCGGGTTGGGACCCAGGCAAGTCCGATGATTTTATTTAAGCCATCTGAATACCAGAACCCCAAATATATACATGTATTAATTACAACTGGAGAAGTCTTAAATGGCCTGAGTTGCCGAAAAGACTGAGTGAATGTGTGTGTGAGTGTGAGTGTGAATGAGAAAAAAAAAATTTAATCATTTGCGGAGAGGGGGACAAATGCTCTGATTGTTCGAACCCCCCCCCAAAAAAAAAAAAAAAAAATTGACTACAGTACTGACACCATAGGCTTAGCCAGAAATTTTTGATGAGAAGGGGGGGTTTCAAGAAAATTTATAAATCACTTTTTTTTAGCTAGAGACTTTCTCTTACCCTATATGAAATATAATTTGTATTATAGAGCTTAAATATCTAGTCACGGCTTGGGTCCCATGGGTGTAGGGGGGGTTTGAACCCCACCCCCCCCCCCCTTTGCTACGCCTATGACTGACAGTGACATTTCTACAAAAGCAGGGTAATAATAGTCAAAGCATGAATTCATTTCGATTTGCTCTCTTTCTCGTTAAATAAGCTCCACAAGCCACTTTATCAAGAAGCTAGTTAATAAACTTGTTAAATGTGCTTGCTACGCATATTTTGCTCTTTTTTATTACAATATCACAAATTATTAATTTTCTCTGATTAAAATAATTAATAGGCCTATATCAAAATCAAGAAGAAATGTCTCAACATCTTAATACTTTGATCTTTTTCAATTATTTTCTCACATTTATTTAATTCTTTTTCACTCTCTCTCTCTCTCTCTTTTTCCTTTAATAAAAAGAAGCTTGAACATAAATAATTAATTCCTTGAGACGAAACAATAACAACAACAACCCAAGAACGTGAAAGAAGCAATTAGTCAAAAAAATAAAAATATGATCGTTTTAACCTTGTTTAATATATTTTTAAAAAGAAAAAAAAACTTTCTTAATTTTTTCACTCATTAGAGATTGTAATTTTTAAAGTTTTTATTCATAATAAATGCGTGGGATGGATTGTAAGTTATTATCAGTTGAGAGTTTAAATTATAGAGAGAGAGAAAGAGGGAATTTGATATTTAAATTTATTTATTAAGATAACATGCCTCTATTAGTAGAGACAACAATAACAATTAATTAAATGACTTTATAATTGAAATTTAAACAACTTTGAAAGATAAAATAATGTAACCTCTCTAAATCCATCTCATTAATATTTAAAATAAAAAAGAAAAATTATACCAAATATTTTTTTATTTAAATTGGACACCCACAAACATGATTAATTAATTTATTAAGTCAAGCTGAATGGATGAACTATCTACCACTTATCATCTTTGAAGAATATCAATAAACCTACTCAATTTATGACCTTAGTTGTTTTATTCTTATAGGAACAGCAAGCGCGTGTTAGATATGAAGGATAAACAAGCCCTCGGTTTTGGTGTAGTGGCTAGCGTGCTGGCCTACTATACCGAGGGTCGCGGGTTCGGATCTCAGGCAGTTCGATGAATTTATTTAAGTCATTTGGTATCCAAATGGCTTAAATAAGAATGCATGGACCCCATATAAATATATTATTAAATATAACGCTTATCATCAAAGTCTTATATGGCCTAAGTTGCCGAGAAGACTGTGTGTATGTGTGTGAGTGTGAATGGGAAAAAGTGTGAGTGTCTAAGGTGCGGTCTGGAAAAGCCGTTAGAACACGATTGACTACCGAGTTACTCGAGGTGGCAAGAGATGGCGTTAGTTTTTCCCATAGGAATACAAGGGATTTATTCCATTTCATTTTAAAGTTTCCAGCTAATTAATAAAGGGTAAAAAATTAATTATTTTTTAACACAATGATTACTAATTTAATTATCTATAAGATATAGAGCGAATTTTTTAAAAATATCTTTTATTTAATGCGATTAATCTAAAAAAAAATTTATTTTCAAAAAAAGGGCTCCTATAAGTTGTAGATATTTTAAATAGCTTTAATTTAAAAAAAAAATTGAGGTCGATAGCTTCAAAATTGTGGCCGCTGGAAACTCCCAAAATTAGCACCCCAAGACGCTCACCAAAAGAAGGATAAACAGGAGGTTTACTCAGATTTTTTGTAGCTGATGACCGGGAAAAGTAAAAAAATAAATTTATTCTAGACGCAAAGCCCCGCCTTCGGCGGGGCTTTCCGTCTAGCCAGGGGCCTGCGCCCCCTGGACCCCCTTGCTCGCCTTCCCTTTTCATTTTTATATATAGAGATTATTTTAACGGTTAATTAATTATTCATGAACTAAAGATTTTTTGTGAATCATATCCTTTCCGGGACTCTCCCGGTACATAGACAAAAAATTTACGCCAATATTTTAGAATTCAAAATGTAAATAAATAAAAAAAATCGTAAACATGGGTAAATATTTATATTTTGTTACCATGGCAACAATTTCTCCTAATTTTTATTTTTTTCTTATTTTAACGGTTAATTACTCATTAACTTATTGTTATTTGTGAAACAAAACCTGTCCGGGACTCTCACAAACATACACAGAAAATTTCATCAAAATCGGTTCAGTCGTTTAGGAGGAGTTCAGTCACATACACACGTACAGAAGAATTATATATATAAAAGAAGAAAAGAAGATAATATCGTTTCAATTTATCCAAATAGTAAATGATATACAGTAGTTAGTTTTTCAGTAAGCAATCTATTGCAGGTAAATGTATTTATTGAATTGAAAAGACGGGAACGCCTGAAGTTAGAAAACCCGAAGCACACGTGAAGAGAGAGGGAAAGCACAAAAGGCGGAACTGCTGAGGAGTTGAGAGGCGGGTTAAGGGTGGCAGGTATCTTTACTTTCTTTTTTATCCCCTTCCTATACGCATATAAAATAGAAGATGCTATCCACTCATAACGAAATGGTTTATATAATATTCAATTAAAAACCCGAACAATATATAATATCATTTCTAGCTACAATTACAAGATATGTCAAAAAAATAATGTGCCAAATAATTTATTTTCAAATTTATATCAAATTTATTTTGATTTGCAACTGCGTAAACCAATAATCTGACTTGAAACGGATCGCGCCTCCCTTTATTTGACTAATTTCGCAATTAATTAACTATCGGGGCTCACTTGCAAATAATAAGGTTTACATACATTAAACGATATATGTATTTATGTATATATGCTCGCTCAGCCCTCTGAATTGATAAGAGAGAGCGGTGAGAGGGACTGAGTTTGGGTTTGATCACTTGCATAGTGATCAGGTCCTGAGTATTAGATGATATTAAATTGAATATTCGATATTGTAATAATAAAAAAGTAAAAGAGAAAAGAAAGAAATTATTTTCTCTTGCAATTAATTACTAGTTTAAACAGGACAATTATGTTACCACGCCTACCTTAAAAATATTTAAATACAAGACGCCTCCCCCATTTTATAAAATAATAAATATAAACACAAAAAATTAAAAATTAATAAATAAAGGCAAAAAAAAAAAGATTTACTGTTTATCGTATTATATTTAACAAATTAACATTTTGCCTGGTTTCGTCATAGATCTTGAGAACTCGCTTTGTAAATGTCTTTCTACCAACTAGTAGACGAATTTGAACTGTATGACGAGGCCAGGGAATGTTAATTTATTAAAAACACATTAGTCCTGATGAAGGGAGGCGTTTAGACTCCCGAAACGTCGACCACATAGTGAAAAAAATCTGGTGTGACTGGCGCACAGCACACAACTTTCTCTTACCCTTCGGTAAGAGAAAGTTGTGCACCGTGCTGGTCACACCAGATTTTTTGTGTCGAGATATATTTAGTTTCCGATAGCACCTTAGTTTCAAACTTGCATTTTAAATGTTGACTGCTTCAAATAAACTATGGTTATTTTTCAAAATTTTAATCTCATATTTGGACATTTTATACAAAATATAGAATCGTAAATAAATACAAAATTTCATAAGAATTGGAAAAAAAAATTTTAAATGCGTAAAAAGTTCCAAAGGGGACCCCCTTTTGAATCGAAATTAACATACAAATCCCTATAGGAAATTAACATTGTTCCTATGCGAAGATAAGGTGGAAAGGGAATTTAAAAAGAGTAGAGAGAGACGATAATGTTTGCAAGTGAGAGAGAGACATATATGTTTTCTTTGAAACAATTAAAGACACAAATAAATTTAAAAAAAATGGGAATTTAAATAATAATTGATTTTTAATCTAATAAAAAGAAAAAGATTTAAATTCCGTTACCATGGCAACCATTTCTATCTTTCCTATGAAGAACAAGACTAAAGTGGTCTTCAGAAGATTTCAACGGCAAAATGAGAATATACATTTTAAAGAGCATCTAAAAAATAGTTCAATTATGAATTTAAAAAAAATCCTTGGAGGGAATTTTGAGAAAATCGAAAAAAACTGAAAAAGTACATCAGTAAAGTACTAGTACTTTTTGGCCGATTTTGTTCAAAAGCTTATTTTGAGATTCTTCAAAGGTACCTAAGTTAAATATAAAATTTCAATCCGCTAGCTCAACTCCTTCATGCTAAAAATCTGTCCACGCACACACACACACACAGACCAATTTGCGGGACCCACTTTTTTGGACTCAGGGGACCTCAAAACATGTATATCCATCAAAATCTCGACATCGAATTTTTGACATGATCGCAATACTTTCTCTCTCTATATATTTCATATATAGGGTACGAGAAAGTAAAAATCTGGTGTAACTGGTCGCACCAGATTTTCTGTGTCTACATATATTTATATACATTTTAAAGAGTATCTAAAAACTAATTGATTTATGAATTTAAAAAAAAAATCGTTGAAGCGAATTTTGAGAAAATTGAAAAAACTGAAAAAGCAATGTTGGGTAGCGAGGCTGGCTGAGAAACTGAAAAAGTACATCAGAAAACTACTAGTACTCTTACTTAAAATTTGTTATTTATTAAATTAGCTTTTACTAATTTTGCATGATCATTGGCTTCCTTTCTTCTAAAGGTATTCTGAATTTGCCTATTAAATCGAGATTGATTCAAATGGTTTGATTGTGTATGGGATGCGAGAGAGAGAGAGAGAGAGAGAAGAAGATAGATAGATAAAGCAATCTCTCAAGGAGTGTATGAGAGAATGAGAGAGAGAGAGACTAACGAAATTGACATCCCAGGAATAGCAAGAATACCAACCATCGTATGGCAAATAGCAAATGAGGCTGCTCTCGAGTGGTTAACTTAACTTAGGTGATGGGAATTAACAGCAGTAGTTCTGATGTAGACCTCAATGGGGTACTTGTTGTGAATAAACGGCATCTAAATTTATAATTGATTTCTCTCAACTTTGATTATAAACGTTATGAAGAATTGATTATTAAATTGTACGTATTAATATTCATTCATATAAGAGTATGTGTTTGTGTTTGTCTGTTGGAGTCCCTCTCTCTTGGAATTCTCTGCAAAACTATTCATTTACTTAAATGGAATTGTTGATAATATACAGTACAAAGCGAGTGCTTGTGGCACTTGAATTTAATTCAAAGCTAGTAAATATAAAAAATACATTTAAAAAAATTTACTTTTTTCTCTGAATCATCCCATTCATCTATTTCGAAAGAAGAATGAAGCTAAAAAAATAATAATTCAAACATTCCTAATTTTTTCCAAGGGAAGTCATGACTAACAAAAAAAAAAAAAAAAATACACATTTCCCAAATGAAATGTTCGCTTATTTCTAAACGAAAGAAACCAAAGGAAACCTCTTCAACAAAAACAATCTTTTGATCAAAAATTTTAATTTTATTATCAAATTAAAAAATCTGGTGGGATGGTCGCATAGCATACAACTTTCTCTTACCTTCAGTAATTCAAAGTTGAGTTCAGTGCTTGTCGCACCAGATTTTTTGTGTCGACAACCAAACTGAAACCGAAGGTTGGGACCCCTGCAAGTTGTTTAAAAAATAAGCTTACCACAGAATAGAATAGAATAGAATAGAATAGATAATACCACATCAGCCCAATTCAAAAAGAACTTGTATTTATTATAAAATAATTAAGCCGGCATCCACCATTTGGTTACCAAATGGTTTAAATAAAATCTTCGGACTGCCTGAGATCCAAGCCCTCGACCCTTGATATACAAGGCAGGCGCACTACCAACTACGCT
>JAKCPI010011621.1:0-30339 GCA_023213315.1 Euborellia annulipes | reverse complement strand
AATTCATAAATCAACTCTTTTTCTTCTTACGTTTTAAATGTATAATTCATTTTTGGGCCATTGAAATCGTCTGAAGACTACTTTGTTCTTGCAATTCATAGGAAAGATAGGAGAAATGGTTGCTATGGTAACAAAATATAAATATTTTCCCATACTTACCAAATTTTATACATCTTGAATTCAAATGAACCGTACTGTCGGAGCCATCGACAAAAAAAATCTGAGTGGGACAAGCACAGTACACAACTTTCTCTTTCCGAAGGGTAAGAGAAAGTTGTGTGTGTGCGACCAGTCACACCATATTTTTTATTTTTTTTTTTTTTAAAAGTTAAAAATAAAATCAAATTTTTCAAATTTGGAAAATATTTATTTATTATTTAATTGAATTTATAATTTTTTTTTCAACTAAAAAAATATTCTCAATATTAAAAAAAAATTTTTATTTCATTATTTGCGTTAATTAATTGTCAAATAAATAAATAAATAAAAAAATATTATTCTTAATTAAAAAGTTGCAGAACGCTTTTATTGGAGGTATTTAATTTCACTATGTAGTCGACGTTTCGAGGCTCTAAACGCCTTCCTTCATCAGGACTAATGTGTTTATTAATAAGTTAACACTCTCCCTGCTCTCTCTCTCTCTGCGAGTTCATAGAAAGGCATTTGCAAAGCGAGTTCTCAATATTGACATTTATTTATTTAATGCTGTAATAATTGAATTTAGATATATCAGAAAAAATAGATATAGCTGAATCTAAAGAATATTGAGTCTCATAATTGTTTTTTTCGCTGGTTTACAGATTGTTTCTCGTATGAGGCAGCATCTGACTGTCAGAAACGCAATGGCACCTTCTACCAACAGGTTTGCTATAACGCATCTTCCGTTTCGGTATTCAACCTTTCCCATATAGCAGAGCGTTTCGAAAAACGACCCCCGGCAGAAGAATACTTCACGTAAGTTTCCTCATGATTCAAGATTAGTAAAGTACCCATAGCTTTTAAAAAATCACAGTATATATTCATATATATTCCTGTGAAACAGTGGGGGCCTGCCTAACCCCCCGGGATGGGGCTCACTGGTGTAGTGGGCTAGGATGTCGGCTTCTACAAAGGAGATCCGCGTTCAAATCCTGGGCGTGAGGGATTTTTCATTAAATAAAAATATTTATTTAATGTAAACAAATCCTCAAGCAAGCCCTGGATTGGAATATAGGATCTCACCACAATAGCCCCCAGGCAACTCTACTAGGAGAGGGGAGTTGCTGTGACATCCCGTCCTGTAGAAGGGACGTAAAGAAGGTTCCCTCTCAGTGATGCATTCTTCGAAAGGAGTTGGTGCTGAGGGAGTCCCTCCTCGAGTGAAATCACTCGCTCTCAGTCCATAATAACACACTGGTTCTAATAATTTGGTCATTGAGTCTATTGCATTGTTAATAATTTCTTTGACCAATATGACCATGAGGAATAATACTTGACAGGCTTGGCCCTGATGATGGTCCAATATGCGACCGAAACGTTGGCCCTGGCACTTTACATTTAATAAAAATTGAAAAAACAACTAGCTGCGTCGCTCATTGGAGAATTCCTGAACCTCAAATAAATTAAGGCATTTGGATACCAAATGACTTAAATAGAAATGCCCGGACCCCCAATAGATATATTAATAATTAACGGTTATCGTCAAAGTCTTAAATGGCCTAAGTTGCCGAAAATACAGTGTGAATGTGATTGTGAATGAGAAAAAAGAGTGAATGTTTAAAAAAAAAAAAAAAAGGATGAGCTTCATGACTTTCATAAGAAAGTTGTGTGCTGTGCGACAGTCACACCAGATTTTTTTTCATGAAGTGGATTTGAACTAGAGTTGTTTACAATAATGGAAGGCCCCCTTCCATTGGGGGGGGGGGGTCTTTCTTGAACTAATCATCTTTTATTTTATATCCATCACAACAGGAATCATGTGTTGGGTCTATCATCTGGCATTGAAGAAGTTGGTGAAGTGCGTCTCTCGATGGCTCTCTGCCTCCTTTTAGCCTGGATTATTGTATTCCTCTGTCTCTGCAAAGGTGTTCAATCCTCCGGCAAGGTAATTAAAACTTAATAAGAAGTCCAATAAGCTCACTTTTTAATTATTCATGAAAACGTTCTTCTTTTCTGATCTGTTTGTTACCAGGTGGTTTACTTTACCGCTCTGTTTCCGTACGTCGTGCTGGTGATCCTCTTCTTCCGTGGTGTGACACTCCCTGGTGCCTCGACAGGAATTTTATTTTACTTAACTCCAGAATGGGATCGTCTCAAGAATGCTCAGGTGTGGAGTGATGCGGCTGTGCAAATCTTCTTCGCTTTAAGTCCAGCCTGGGGAGGTCTCATCACACTCGCATCTTACAATCGATTTGATAACAATTGTTATAAGTAAGAAAGAAAAAAATTATCAGTATGCGTGTTTTCTTGTGTTTTATTCTCGAATATATCTTTTAATTTACAAATTCTATAACTCTTTGCGCTTGTATATTTTCTGAATGACTGATAAATATTATTTTCCATTTTAGAGATTCGCTAATAGTGGCTGTGTGTAACATCGGAACATCATTCTTCGCTGGATTGGTCATCTTTTCGGTGATTGGATTTTTAGCCTATGAACTTGAGGTGGACGTTGGTCAAGTAGTGGACCAGGGTGCAGGCCTTGCATTCATCGTCTATCCAGAGGTGGTCACCCGGCTGCCCTTCTCGCCTATTTGGTCCATTCTCTTCTTTGTTATGTTACTCACCCTTGGTCTTGATTCTCAGGTATATCTTCATTTTTATTTTCTACAATTCCCGCCGAAGGCGGGCTTTGCGACTAGTATATTATAAAAATACTAATATCGTTAGTCTTATATGGCCTGAGTTGCCGAGAAGACTGGGTGCTTGTGTGCGTGAGTGTGAGTGGAAAATAAGTGTGAAAGGATTATTTATTAAATTTTCCAATATATGATTTCAGTTTGCCTTAATGGAAACAGTGACTACAGCAATTCTCGATCGATTTCAAGGTCTTAGAGAGTACAAAGTTTCCGTGGTATTCATTGTATCGGTTTTCGGCTATTTTGGTGGTCTTGTATTCACAACAAACGTAAGTTTACTTTTATTCATATTTTTGTTAACGATGAAAAAGGTGGCTGTTTCAGATCAAATTTGTTTTTCATATTATTTCGATGGGTTCTGGCTGACTTCTTTTTCTTACAAACAAACTTATATTTCAATTTATTGTTTTGGCGAGAACATTTATCTGATTCTAGTAGAGAAGGCAGGCAATTATTTTTTTTTACTTAAAAAGTCACCTAGAGGGAGTTTGAGAATTTGTATTTCTTCTAATTCTTAAATTTTGTATTTGTTTATTCAGAGTGGAATGTATTGGCTCCAGTTGATGGACAAATATGCAGCCAGCTGGTCGGTGTTATTGATTGCAATAAGCGAATGTTTTCTCATCTCCTGGGTTTATGGCACGGATCGTTTCCTTGCTGATGTTCAAGATATGATAGGACCTCGGGGACCATTATGGCGTGGTTTTTGGGCTTGCATGTGGAGGTTTATTACACCCAGTGCACTTTTGGTAAGAATTTATTTATTCTTTAATTATAATAACAGAATTTGGGATTATTTAAATTATCGATTTTGATTTTTCAGTTCATTTTGATTTTCAATTGGGTTCTATACGAACCAGTTCATTATGGCAAATACAATTATCCAAATTGGGCGGATGCATTGGGTTGGGTCATCGGACTTTTCCCCGTCTTTGTTATTTTGTTGATGGCCATCCAAAAACTTATAACAGGAGCTCGGGGAAATATTATCGAGGTAATTTATTTATTTTTTAAAATTAAAATGTCTAAATAATTTTTTTTTTATATTTAAATAAATAAATTATTATCTGATTAGAGAATAAGGCTATTGGCCCAACCGACGGAAGACTGGGGTCCTCTTGGACAAGCAAGGCCCTCCTCTGCTAGTACTGTGGTGTTGATTAACGGACTGCCAGTATTAGCTGGAAGTGGTACAGTAATGGGAGAGCCTGCTGATGGAGCATGAGAGTGGGTCCCGGTCCCGGCACCGCTCCCGGGCCCGGGAATACTTAAAAGAGCTGGAGCTCCTAAGCAGGTGATTTTTTATTTTACATATAAAATTACATTTTTTTATAGAATCATAATTTTTAGAAGAGAATTGTATTTAGTAATATATACATTAGATATTCTTTTATTTAGCAAAATTATGCAATATATTTTCCTTTTTATATCTTATTTATTTTTTCTTAACAGAAAACACAAATGATGCCAGCAAGTAGTAAAGAACAGGAGCCACTTCTCCCACAAAAAGAAAAAGAGGACCAGGTACCAAGAAGAAAATTATCGAAAGAAGAGGAGCCTTTATTCCTTCAGGGAGTAATGGCACAAACTAAACGGAAATTATCACGTGAGGAACAGCCGCTCTTACCCGAGAGAGAGGTAACCCTTCCGGAGGTGATTTACCGGGGGGCCACAGTTCCTCAAGATTTGCCTTTGCAAACAATCTCAAGTTCCAAATATGAAAACAGGGAACATCAGCAAACATCATTTTCTCAGGTTAGTCAATCCTCATCACCGAGTTCAAAACAAATTATTTCCAACTCGATCACCACTCAACGCCAAGGTTCATCAAATGATGTAAATAAAGTAAAAAGTTTAGAAAAATCAAATGATACACCTTCTTCTTCTTCTTCCAAATTAAAGAACATATCAACAATTACACAAAAACAAAAGCCACTTGCCAACGCAATAAATCATAAGCATCTTGATCAAATCAGCAGTGATATTTTAAAAAGAGAAGAAAAAATATCAAAAACATTACAAGATAATACAAAAATATTTTCAAATAAGGGAGATTCAAATTTAATAGAATTAACTAAGCTTAAAACCCCTGTTTTACACGAAAAAACTAAAGAATTAATAAATAAAGATTCAAAAATTCCCTCTTTAGAGAAAAAACTTCCTCCTAATGAAACAAAAATAGAAACTAATAAAAATAATAATATCATCAAGATAAAAGATAAAAATAAGATTCAAGAACTACTGAGTGGGGAGAAATCTTCATCATCCTTTCCTCCTCCACCTTCTTCTTCAATAAGATCACCAGAAAATAAAACGTCCGATTTGTCCAAAAATCCTTCTAAGAACTTTAGCGAAAAAAGTTCTATTTTGAAAACTGAACAAAATCATGTAGAACATAAATTTCCCAAAATGAAAGATGAAAAATGTGATATTGATAAGGAAATTCCAGCCTCGTCATTGTTAAAACAAAAAGCTCTTTTGTCGTCATCAAAAAATTTAGAGAAATCACAAATTAATGGACATTCTGAACATAAAACAACATTACAAACACAGAAAGAAGAGATTTCTACAAATAAATCAAAATCTTTAAAACAGCACACTCCTGACCAAATAGGTGATTCAAAATGGGAAAAGGAAAATAAAAAATCTGTTCCGACTGATCAATCATTAGAAAATGAATTTAAAAAATTTGAAAATAGTTTTATAGACAAATCTCAAAGTTCTTCAAAAACATTGCCTGAAAAAACCTCTAACTACTCTTTTCAAAAGAGTTCAGATATTAGAAAACCTCTTAAAGAAGAAGAAGAAAGCAAAAATAAAAAATTGCCTCTATCAAACATTTTAGATAACACTAACCAAAAAAAAGAGGCCGATATTAAAGAACCAAGCTCCTTTTTGCCAGATAAAAGTAAATCTTCTAATCAATTTCAAAAAAAAATTTTACAAAACGGGAATATTAAATCTCTTCCAGTTGAACCACCCAAACAAATCCAAAACGAATTGATAAAAATAAAAGAAATTCCTTCAACATCATCAGATGTTTCCAAATCTCTGTTTCCAAATGAAACTAAGAAAGAAGAAAAAAAGACGTTAATACCAAATAGTAATAACCAAATAAGTAGTATCAGTTCTAATAATGATGCAATAAAACAAAAATTATCATCACAACATAGTCTTTCAAATTCATTCCAATTAACAGCAAATAGTATTGAAAAACCCAATCAAAATATAACAAAACCCACAGAATCTATTTCTCATACGACAATTAAAGATTCTTCCCTTTCAGAATCCCAAAAATTAGTATCATCACTACAATCAAAAGATACTTCTAAATCTTTGGTGAAGGAAGGTCCCATAATTCCAATTAAACCTCAACCAAGTACTTTTACCCCACAGGAACCAGATAAGCCAAAAATATCATCATCCAAAAAAAGTGAATCAAAAGAAACTAAGCCAAATACATTCTTAAACTTACAAAAAAATGAACCTCCCTCAATATCATCTGTTTCACAAACAAGTTCTCAAGAGCCACATAAGTTAATATCTTCTTTAAAAAGTGAATCAAAAGACAAAAAGTCAGAAATATCTACCAAGTCGAAAGAATCTTGTATAACCCCTAAAATATCCTCTACTTCTACGGACATCTCGAAGAATGCATCATTAATAAAAAATGGAAATAAAGAAACAAAGCCTGAAGTTGATGTTAATTCATTAACAAAAATATCTTCCATTCCAAATAAGCTTCCAATTACCTCCTCTATTCCTATTGAAATTCCTAAGACCGAAACATCAATAAAAAATGAATTAATTGATAAAAAGAAATTTCCTTCATCTTTAATAAATGAAACTTCTATAATCCCAAGTAAACTTCCAATGATAGAACAACAATTGACATCATCAATAAAAAGTGAAACAAAAGACACAAAGCCTGATACAATATTAAAATCATTTACAAAAGAATCTTCCACTCCATCAAGTTCTTCCAGTTCTTTTGAAAGTCAAAAGACGACATCATTAATAAAACCTGAATTAACAGTAAAAAAGGATACTAAATCAGGAGGTAGTAAATCGCTAATGAAGGAGCACTCTTTAATTTCTAGTAAATTTCCATCGACTTCGATTAATCCTGAAGCAAACTTGGCATCATCACAAAAAATTGAGTCAAAAGACAAAAAGCCTGATACGGTGGTAAAACCGTTAACGAAAGAATCCTCTGTAAAACCAAATAGGCTTCCAATGACATCCTCTGTTCCTATTGACACCGAAAAGACATCAATAAAAAGTAAAATTAATGATAAAAAAGAGGTTACATCTAATCAATCGTCAACTCCCATGATCCACAGTAAACCGCAAGCGAGTACTTTTCCTCAAGAACAGCCGAAAATAGAAACCAAGCTGAAAAAACCTGACACATCAAATGAATCTTCTATAAGTTTAAGTAAACTTCAAAGTAATTTTTCTTTAAATCAAAACCAGCAAAAGTTAACTTCCTTATTAAAAAATGGAGTACCTGACAAAATACTTGATATATCTTCCAAATCTATAACAAATAAACCCCAACCAGGTTATTTCTCTGAAGAATCACAGAAAATTACATCATCAAAAGACATAAAAGAATCTTCAAAAGATCCATGCAAGCCCCAAACAAGTTCTTTTATTCAAGAAGAGTCAAAATCAATAGCTTCATTAAAAAATGAAACAAAGGACAAAATACATGAAACATCCCCAAAATCTCTAACTTCAAAAATTCCAAGTAAAATTCAAGAATCACAGAAATCAACTAAAACTGAATTAAACGATAATAAGCCTAGTTCGTCCATGCTTTCAGGAAAGCCACAAGCAAGTTCTACATTTACTAAGGAGTTATCCTCAGTAAAAAGTGAATTAAAAGACAAAAAGTCTGAAATGTCAGTCAAAACGTTAACGAAGGATTCTTCCAATATTCCGAACAAGCTTCCAACGAGTTCATTAATTACTCCAGAATCACAAAAACTGGCAAAAAATGAAACAAGAGATACAAAGCCTGATACTCTCTTGAAATCACTATCGAAAGAAACTTCTAAAGTTCCAACTAAGACACTAATAAATTCTTCTGACCAAGAAAAGTTGTTAAAAAGTGAAGTGTCTGACAAATTTCGAGATAAAACTTCCAGTAATTCCAACGTAATACAAAAAACATAAAACCAGGTGATTCAAAAGATGTTTCCAACAAGCCTCAAGTGGCCCCTTCTATACAAAAGAATGTGTCATCAACAATAAAAAGTGAAGCAAAAGAAGAGAAAATGAGTAATAAGATATTTCCAAGCAAAACAGAGGCAATCTCTTCACCACTTGTAAAAGATAAAACTAAAAATATACAATCAGATTCAAATAGTCTCAATCAAAATAAACCATCCACATCCACAACAAGTGAACTTGTAAATATTTCACATCAAAAGCAAATATCAAAACCTACATTAGAAAAAAAAGAGTCCACAAAAAAATTACCAGATGAAAAAACATCTATAAAAGAAACAAAAAATATTCAAGATAAATCTGGAAAGAAAAAATAACATTTTTTTTCATCATTAACTTTGTTAATGAAAGTATTAAAATATATAGGATGTTACAAATGGTATCATTTATTATTATAAAATTTAAAATTTTGAAATTATTTATTTGGAAAAATTTTGCCATTCTTTTTTCTCTTCATATTTGTATAATTATTGAAATCACAATACACAAGATTTATGCACCTATTAATATTAATTTTTATAACTGATCAAGCTTTAAAGATTAAGTATGCATTTATGCTCTTTTATTAATGCCATATTTTAAATAATTATACTAATTTTTTAATTAATGTTTGTGAGCTTTCAAATATTTCATCGGACATCACAATTTTCTTTTTATAATATATGATACATCATAAATGAAACAACCTTCTATCTTTTCTCTGTTTGAATCGAAGGAATTAGAAATCCTAAGGTTAGATCCCATATTGTACTGTACTCAGAATAATATAAATATGTTAACTTATAATTCTGGCTGAGAATCGGGTATGGTCACATTTGCAACGAAAAGAGTTCCTAAGAATAGTAACACAACGGAAGGTGTAATTTAGAGCAGACGTCGGCAACCTGCGATCCACCAGTTTTTGTGGGCAATAACAAATTTCATCCATGGCTCTGAATTAAGCTAAACAACTTTAAATTTCGAAAATGGTCCACTGCCCTTAAAAAGGTTGCCGACGCCTTTTTCCAGCATTTAGCTAAGACCAGAACAAAGCTGGCAAAATGGAAAAAACTGTTTAACACTCAGGCTGGAGAAAAGTTTGACGAAAGCTGGTGTTTTACCCCCTCCAAAAAAAAGCAATAGACACATGTTAGACAGTTTCTGTGTGCTCTAGAACTGCCTTGCTCTGTCCTGCGTCTTAATTCGGTTACAAAAACTGCTCTCAATATGCACCGGGCCTTAAGCTTTGCTAATAACTTAAGATCCATTTGAAGAAATAAAAAAGAGAATGTATTCTTTATGTTAAAAATTAATAGCTATATTATTTCAACAATAATAATATAATATTAAAAAAATGGCAAAATTATTTCCAAATTTTATGATACATTTTGTGATATCCTATTAAAAAAATTTATTAAACATGAAACCCCAAAATTTATTTTACATAAAAGTTATAATTAAAAAAGTTTTTAATTAATACAAATGAAAAAAAAAAAAATATAACACACAACACATGTAGATGAGGAAAAAATAGTTGAGAAACGTATTATTATATTATATTATATAATCATAGAATTTATTGAATGTCAATTAGTTATGTTGAATGTTAGATCGTTTGCCAGTTCGTGAGAGGAAATGATGAAGAAAAAGAGAAAATAAGAAATTAAATATTCAAAGATGTCATTAATCAAATACATAATTCCTATATATCTTTATACACTAATATAATTAAAAATATTAAACCCTTTCTATGCCAAAAACGAAATTAATTTGTGATTTTTTAAACTCTAATATTCCTAAAGTAGTGAGAATCAAAGATAAATGTATTAAAAATTAAAAATTTCTCTATTTATATCCCCCATTGATAAGAATTCTATTCTATTTTTGATATATATACCTATTATAATCAAATAATTAACTATTTAATCAACAATCGATATATTTTTTCGTATAATTATTAATATCGTTAAAAATTTTGAATGTTTATTAACCTGAATAAAAGTTATATCTATTTATGTTACCAGGTGAATTTTCTTTCGGGAAATGATCGAAAACCGAGTTAATTATTTGGGCCATGTAAATAAAAAGGATTAGAGTGATTTTATTGTCAAAAAAATATTAGCCGGATATTTTAATGAAAGATAACAAAATGAAATGAAAAACTTATATTAAAAAAAAAAATTATTTCTGAGTTTGGGGGATGTTGTTTTTCACCCCACACCATCTCATCTGGACAGGGTACACGTGCAAGGCCTTGGTACACGTGTGGATTCTAAAATGCAGAATTCACATTTTCCGTATGACTTTTTTCATGAGACAAATATTAATTTTAGCATTCGAATTTTAATTTTAAATTAAAATTTTAATACAGTAGAGTCCCGGTAATCCGAACTTCCGGTTAATCCGAACTCTTTTTGCGTACGATTTTTTTTTTTTTTAAGAGGAATATAAATGAAAATTGGACATTAAAGGAACTTTAATTTATTAAAAAATAGGAAATATTTATTTAGAGTTTAATATCACCGACAAGTTTCACGGTTTACAACGTTATAAATACGACTTTATTATCAAAATTACCTAATTCAAGCTTACGATTCCGGTTAATCCGAACTTCCCGATAATCCGAACGACCCTCCGTCCCAATTAGTTCGGATTAACGGGACTCTACTGTATATATAATTTGTATTTATCTTTCTCCATATTTTTACACTACACAAAAATATAAAACTCTTCTTTTTATTCATAAAATAGGAACATAACCCAAGGACATTGGCGTAGCCAGAAATTTTTGATAGGGGGGGATCAAGAAATTTTTTTCAAAAATTTAAGATTATTTTAGGGTATTTATAAATCATTTTGGCTTGTTTTTTTTTTAACTAGAGTAAATTATTATATTTTACTTTCTCTTACCCTATATGAAATATAATTTGTATTAAATATCTAGTCATGACTTGGGTCACATGGGGGGGGGGGGGGGTTTGAACCCCCAAAACCCTCCCCTGGCTACACCTATGCCCAAGGATCTGATGTTTAAACCTTCTTTGAAATCGCAAGTTAGATCATTGATAGAGTTAATTATTAAATAACTTTTTTGTTTAACAATTTGTTTATCCAACCATTTATATTTCCTAAGAATAAGAACCCATTTATTGCCCGTGTACCACGTGCCACGTAAGGATCCACTGGCCTCAGTAAAAAATGTTTTCATTTACTCTAGTGCCTTTTCGATTGGCATTAGTTCCTAATTTATATTATCCACAATGAAAGGTACAAATTTTATCACATTCCATTTAATTTTTTTAAACATTTTTAAACCTTCTGTGATATTTTTTTATTTCTACTGTAGATTTGTTCCGGTAACATTTTTTTATTAACTTATAATTAATATCTAAACTATAAAGATTATTCTATTAACTTCAAAAAACGTATTTCACTTCACTATTTTTCTCTAAAAATTTCTTCAATTTTCTTCTTTTTCATTATAGAATAAAATAATTTAAAAAAAAATATCTATGATGTCCAATTTAAATTGGATTTGAACCTTGTGATTTTTTCTAGAAACATTCACTTTTTCTATGATATATTTGATATTTATATTTTTAAAATTAAAAATAAAAATAATGACATCTTTAAATATTTAATAGAAAAGGATTTTTGTAAAAAAAAAAAATAGAAAATAAAAAATAAAATAACAAAAAAGAAGGGAACATTTATCTGCCTGTGATTTAGCTAGGATCGACGTCGTTTTGTAAAAAAAAAAGGAAAAAAAATATTTTTTTAGGAAAATTATTTACTTATTTATCACTCTATTAAATTTAAAAATAATAATAAAAGAAAAAGCGAGGAGGTGCAGAAGAGGGAGGTATCGATCATAGTTGATGACATCCTCAGTCCTCTGATGCAGTGAGCGAATCTTGCTAGGGAATTTCCAAGTTTCCAAGAAGTCTCAATTGGAGTGTCTATCAATCAACGTTTGTTTTATTACAATAAATTCAATATAGATTAAAATCATATAATATCGATCAGCCGTCTTTTAAGATGTCTGAACCAAGGGCGGATACAAGGAGGGGATAAAGGGGGTAATTACCCCCCCCCCCCCGAGATTTGAAAAAATTACTTTTTTTAAAAAATTTATTTTTAATGTAAAATTTTAAAAATTAACACTTAAAAATTAGATTTGTGATTAAATACAAATCAATTTTTACGGACGGGGAAAAATTTTGTTTACGGACGGAAAAAAATTTTGGTTCCGCAAAGAGGAAATGTTCCGCGGACGGCACATGAAAAAAAATTTTGATTGCGCGGGTGGCAAAAATTTTGCGTCTCTAAAAAAAAGGCAAAATAAATATTTTTACGGACGGGAAAAAAATTTCGGTTCGGCGAAAGAGGGAATGTTCCGCGGGCGGCAAAAATTTTTGTGTCCGGAAAACTTTGGTTCCGCGAAAAAAAATTTTTTTCCCAGAAAAATTTTTGAGATCAGGCCCCCCCGAAAAAATTTCTATATACCGCCCATGTTGTAATTATATTCTGTCAAACAAGTACAGAATGCGCCTTTAAATTAAGAAAAAATAGTGTGCTGTGCGACCAATCACACCAGATTACCCCCCCCCCGAACACCTCTGGATCCGCCCTTGGTCTGAACGCCATTATTTATTTAAGAGACATTAGTCAAAAAACAATATTTGTATTCAAGATGGATTGTGAATAGAATCCGACAGATCGGCATTTTATATTAATTTTGAAAACTTATTATCTGAATGTAATTCACATATTATAATTTTAAAACCACTTTTTGTAGCTTCTTTTTTGTACAGTTGAGATAAAGGCCTTAAATGATCTAGAAAAAATTATTTTCATTTTTTTTTTTTAAATTTCATTTAAGATCTTTTTCGGCATCGAAGGCCATTTAGACCCCGTCTCTATTTATTACAATTGGATTGGTAGCCAACCTAATTGAAATAAATTGTCACATGAGACGGGATGCGAACCCGCGACCCTTGCTACATATGGCTAACCACTACACCAAGGCCCGAGGGCCGTCTCAAATGTTCAAAATAAAAGAAGTGATAATAAAATTATCATCTCATTTATTCATTGGTATCATCAAATTAATAAATGAATCTCCAATTACCGAGCTCATATTTATTTTAAATTTGTTTTATCATAAATTAATTTAATATTGGAGGTTTTTTTTTAATATAGCTGGTTAGTTGATGTAGTAGAAGGATAATAAAAACCGAACCCGATAGAACAGTCACAGAAATTTACTCACAGACTTTATCATTGTAAAATATCTCACCTACTTATCATATATATATATATATATTATTGTTATAAAATCGACCAACAATGTCAAATACAGGTGAAATATGGAAATCGAAATTTATAATGACAACCCTAATGCTCTGAGGATGGCCCTAAACAGGACCGAAACGTCAGCAATGAGGGTTTAATAAAAGAAAACAAAAACTATCTGCTCTCTCTTTTTATTATCCTTCTACTACATAAATTGTATAGTGTGTCTTTGTGGCTGGAAATATGATTAATAAATTAATTTTAAAAAAATATGGAAACGCCTGATAGTTAGGCAACCGGGAAATGAGATTTGTTTCTTGGTCAGTTTACATTCCAGGAGACAAATAAAGATGCACTATATCGTTTGTTTTTTTTTAATGCGTGAAATTGCGTTTTTTTAAAATTTATAAAAAATGACTTTAAAAAAAGAGTGATAAATAAGCAAAACAAAATTTTCCTTATTTTACCCCATTCTTATTTCTAAATTTCTTCTATCTTCTTCACGATTATTAAAATATCGGAGAATTAAATATCTATATATTAAAAAAAAAAAAAAACTGCCTGGGCCAATGATTTCTATTGGCAAATAAATAAATATATTATTATACATGTACTATTTATAAATGAATAACTTTTCCAAGGCCTTTGGAAACCTTCGAGGGATTTTTTTTTTTTTTTTTTTTGAGAAACGGCAGGCCTATTCCTTATTATTGTTAATAAACAGATTCCTGTTTTTAGAGCTCAAAATCGATATTTTTCTAGATGGTTCTTATAAATAAATATAGAATAAGAAAGCAGGTGCTTCTTTTGGTTCCTTTATTTTTTTAAAAAAATTTACATTTTTTTTTAATTCAAAAAAAGACCAAGGAAAGATTTAATTAAACAAATTAATATGGCGTAAGGTTTTTTAGTTAAAGTTCATTTGTATTTGAAGTAATTATTCAATAATTTAATTTTCACGAAAATATGTTGCAGGGAGGTTCTTCTCTCTCCATTATCTTAATTGGAAATATCACAGGCCTGCGAGATTTTGCGGCATTAGATATTTTAATGCAAATAAGACAAGTCAAATGCCCTGATAACGGAAATGTTATTAGTTTTTGCGTATCACGTACAGCTATTTTTAACACAAAAACGAGAGCGTGCGGTCCACCACGCGTATGCGTATATGTACCATCTATTGCAATAGTATTGAGAATGCCTATGAGTTAGGCAGCCAAACTTGCACACACAACAAAAGCTTCCTTGCCTCTCTAAGGGCTACCTTTTTCTAAGTAGGCAATAGGCTGAAGGACCTTTTATCACAAAAGAACCACTATAAAAATTTATTGTTTAATATAAAATAGAAATATTTTATTTTAAAGATGCATCGAAATGAAAATTCTTTCAATGTTTTAATTAGGAAAAAACAACATAATTTTGTTTTTTAATTTTTTTTTTTTATAAAAAAACATTCACACTTTTTCTCATTCACACTCACACTCACACACACTTCACACAGTCTTTTCGGCAACTCAGGCCATATAAGACTTTTTACGATATCCGTTATTAATAAATATACATATATGGGGTCCAGGCATTCTTATTTAAGCCATTTGGTATCCAATTGGCTTAAATAAAATCATCGGACTGCCTGGGGTCCGAACCCGCGACGTTTGGTATATGAGGTTAGCACGCTAACCTCTACGCCATGCCCCGAGGGCCTTGTTTTTTAATTAAATTCGTAGCATATTTCAAACTCGTTTTAGATTATTTCTAAAAATGAGAAAGTTTCAATACATTTCGACTTTTGTTGTGTTAAAATATAGATAGGTACAAGAAATTTCCGTGTTTTTTCTGAAGAAAGTTTCAATACATTTCGACTTTTGTTGTGTTAAAATATAGATAGGTACAAGAAATTTCCGTGTTTTTTCTGTGAATGGGATTCTAAAGCCAGGGAACGGCACTGGAAAGTTACTAATTGGCCGAAAAGAAAACAACTGGTCCTAGGGACAAAAAATATAATAAATCGCCCATTAGTTGATTCTGCAAAGGTATTGCTACCTCCTTTGCACATAAAACTGGGATTAATGAAGCAATTTGTTAAAGCTTTGGACAAAAATGGCCCCTGTTGCCAATATATTGCTAAAAAATTTCCGTTACTGTCGCAGGCAAAGGTGAAGGAAGGCGTTTAAGATGGCCCACAGATTCGCAAACTTATTAAAGATGTTACTTTAAAAAACTGCATGTCTGACATGGAACTTCAAGCTTGGGAAATCACACAAGGACGTCATCGAGAAGTTTCTGGGTAATGTTAAAGATGATCAATATGAGGAAATTGTAAAAATTATGCTCAAAAAGTTCAGGGGACTGGGAAGTAATATGAGCTTGAAGTTAGACTTCCTCCACTCTCATCTTGAACATTTCCTAGAGAATTTAGGAGCACTGAGAGAAGAACATGGTCCATCAAGACATAAAAGAGATGGAAACGAGGTACCAGGGTCGATGGGATGTCTCCATGATGGCCGACTACTTTAAAGTCATCTCAAAATGTTTTAGTTTTTCATTTTCGTAAAAAGAAACAATTATAGTTTTGGGAAATAGTTCAAACAAGTTTTAAAATGAAAGACCAGCATAAATTTTAAGTTTTTTTTTATTGATAAGATCGTATGCCAAACAATAATTCGTATCGGTGCTCACTTTTTTGCATTGAATGATGTGACTATTTTTTGGAACAAATTCATGAAAATTGCGTGTCCCAGGTACGGTGAATGCTTTACTAGCTCCTATGTCTCGGATTGCATCAACATCTTTTTTCCAAACGACTTCGCATTGTATATTTCCGATCCGTTGTTTGCAGAACTCCAGCAATTTTTCGACATCAAGTTCGTTGTACGGTCGTTGCAAACTTTCGTTTCTTGCTTCTCGCTTTATCGTTCCTCCGATTCCGTCGCATAGTGACTTGCCATGTGATGTCGCGAAAAACGAGCAGGTGGCGCTGAGTCCATATTTGGCGAGGTGTTCGCATAAGTACATGAAATTGTTGCAGTTTTTGTACTGACCTGGACATCCATCGCTGAAATAATGTACGTGTTGAAAAAAGATGTTGATGCAATCCGAGACATAGGAGCTAGTAAAGCATTCACCGTACCTGGGACATGCAATTTTCATGAATTTGTTCCAAAAAATAGTCACATCATTCAATGCAAAAAAGTGAGCACCGATACGAATTATTGTTTGGCATACGATCTTATCAATAAAAAAACTTAAAATTTATGCTGGTTTTTCATTTTAAAACTTGTTTGAACTATTTCCCAAAACTATAATTGTTTCTTTTTACGAAAAATGAAAAACTAAAACATTTTGAGATGACTTTAAGTGAATTTGAACTATTAAAGAGTTGTAACATTGTCCCAGATCATTGGATTGGTACGTTTTTATCTTAATTATACAGAATTTAATGGAGAATAAAATAGTATTACTCAAAAAGTCGTACACTTATAGGCAACATATAAAAATTAATAAAGAATGCAGAAGTCAAAATCACAAAAAAACATGTTTTTTGAATTTTCTCAATTTTGACCTACATGCTTTCCCCCAAAAAAATATTTAAACCCCATCAAAGTACACATGTTTTAGAGTAACTTAAGCACGGAAAAGTAATTTTAAAAATATATGTTTTTCGGGAATAATTTAATGAAAAAAACACCTTAAAAATCACAGATTCGTAAATTTCTCCTATTAGAGGTGAAAATTTTCGGGTTTTTCGGTGATTTTTGGATTCTCGGTCAATTTCCCTTAGGAATAGTGCTCGAAACCAATTTTTTTCATTAAACTATTCAAACTGTAAACAAATTTCCAAAATTGTACTCTGGAACGTTGAAAATGAGTGAAATTTTAATTTTGAGTTTTACGGCCGCAATGTACATAAAAATTTTTTCTTTCTATCAACTTATCATCAGTTTACCATGAGGAATCAGCATTTGGGTGGCATTTTTGAATCTGAAATGGGCCCATGTAGTGCCATGTTGTCTTGGTGTGGAATTACCCGTTTAATTCAATAAGTAATAAATATTTCATTTCAACATGGCAAAAAAAAAACCTTACGTGATACGAAAAAAAAAACTGTTAACATATTTGAATTAAATAAAAACACCAAAATTAGGTTTAGAGAACTCTTAAACCCCATGCCGCGGGAAAAAAAATTTAAATTCGTAGGCCTGGGTAATTTGTCTCCAGAACCGCTTACCAAGGTAAAGAGAGGGGAGGGGCGTTACCTGCCTCCCCTCGATGCGGTTGACATTTTTGCTCACCGTTGAATATACGTAGGGTGCGGACCCTCCGAAAAAGTCCTCTAAACTCCACCCAAATCATTTAAATTTTTTTGTTATAGAAAATGACTTAAAAATTCTGATACAAAGAACTTCACGATTATTATAATTTTTTTTCAATTGAGGAAGAATGTATTAGATTTTGTGTTTATGTTAATAAAAAGGATACGCCCTTTCATTTTGGAGGGCAAATAAGATTTCTAGAATGTTGTGGTCCAATTTAAATATTTTTGTTATGAAATTCTTTAAAATAAAGGAACAAAAAGAAACGCCATATTTATATAAAATATAAATAAAAATAGATGATTGTATCTTGGAAAAGTATAAAAAAAAGAAGCAATCATCTATTTCTTGGTGTTCCTGTATAAAGAAATGAAAATCTTTTTTTTTTTAATGAAGATGTGTTCCAATTACTCTATAATCCAAAACTTTGTCTTCTTCAAGAATAATTCCTATAAATTCAATAAAATTTCTGGTTATTAAAAAAAAAGCAATATTCCCCCCCTCCTGTTATGACGAAATATTTTGTTTTATTTTTTCTGAAAAAAATTTCTCCGTAGGCCTAAATATTGAATTGAATTATTCTTGAAGATTTCCGTGTATGTATGTATGTTATTAATTATAAACACCATCGACCATAAATATATATATTTATTATATTATACGTGATGATGGGATATATATTCTACAAGTTAAGTGTTTTTAAATGGATGAGAGTTTAGGTCTGCCTGGGAAACAAAACATTTTTTGTTAACTTCGTTGTTACATTGTCATATATAGGCTATAAGCGAAATAGGATATGTTTGGATGAGTTTTAGTACGATACATAGTATGTATATGTACTTCGTTTGGTCTGTGATGTACATGGGCGTAGCCAGGGGGAGGCAGGGAGGGGCCATTGCCCCCCCCTGGCTTGTTTTAAAAATAAAAAAAAATAAAACAAATATATATTTTTCCCATTGGGAATTTTTTTTAACGCCCCAATCCACTACATTAATTTAATTTTTTTTTTTATCTAAATAAATAATTAATAATCTATGTATATATTAATTGCAAACCCCTCCCCCCTCGCCCTAACGAGAGGTTGGCCCCTCCCCTAACAAGATGTCTGGCTACGCCCATGGTGATGTATCTAATCTACTAACTATTGTACTCGTGTGTCACTAGCGGCTGAGCCCACTTTCTTTTGCATTCGTTAGTACAGTTATTTGCACTCATTCAAATTAACAATCTTAAAAATAATATTCTTTGTTGTTAGGGAATATTTTGAATTTCACAAGCATTTTAGCTTATTTATAAATAAAATAGAGATATACCATGGGGAACATAAACATTTGCACCCTAACAGGTTTGCAAGACGCCTACTAGTTAGGCAGCCCAATCGACTCACCACTACATATGCAGTGTCTGTGTGAATTTACCTGAGCTAGGGTTCTGAGGTCTTTTATGATAGACCATAAACCAACCCTTTTGAACAATCTATATAGCGATATAGCGTAGCCTTTTCATATCAAATGAATTTGATCTCAAATTAATAGAATTTCAACATTTTAATTAATCTTATCTTCTTATTTGGAAAAAATTAACTTATTTCACAATTTGAACGAAACTTGTGTCCCAATTTTTTAGTAAAATTTTTCCGATATCTATAAACCTTTATACCAGGTAATAATATCTCGGGGCGTTAAAATATTCTTATTTATATTCTTAAAAAAAAAAAACTGTTATTTCGGATTTTTGTAACGAGAGGTCTTACAACATAGAATGTGGCATGTTCAGACAATAGATAAAATTTAAATAAAATAAGAGAAAGTAAAAATTTGGGAATTCTTCTTTCTATCTCGCATTGCAAGAAGCCAGCCAGATCCATGAAATTTAATAAATAATTCTTGCCCTAAAATTGGAGATCTGTTTCAAATTTTGTAGTAAATACTTCAACCGGAAGTAGGCCTACTTTACCTAAGATTATAGAAGTATTTTAAAAATGTAATATTTTTAGTAAAGAAAGTGAGAAAGAAATGCACTTCTCTTTTGAGTAGCAAAGTGGCGAAAATATATTTCAATTCTTTGCTATCGATTCTGGCCTATTAATTTGTTGCCCGGCTATTTAAATGTATATGTTTATAAAACTTTCAAACCCTTCTTACCAAGAATGCAATTAGGCCACTTTCAAAATTAATAACCAGATTAAAATATTTTTAAAAGGTAATTTTTATAATCTTAGGTAAAGTACTAACTACTTCCGGTTGAAGTATTGTAATTATTCCAAAATTTGAAACAGATATACAATTTTAGGGTAAGAATTATTTACTAAATTTCCCCGATCTGGCTACTTGCATTGCGAGATAGAGAGAGGAATTCGCAAATTTTTATTTAAAATCTATCTATTTTCCAAAGGGGATGGTTTATGGCTTCTTCATAAAAGACCCTCAGAACCCTAGCTCAGGTAAATTCACACAGACACTGCATATGTAGTGGTGAGTCGATTGGGCTGCCTAACTAGTAGGCGTCTTGCAAACCTGTTAGGGTGCAAATGTTTATGTTCCCCATGGTACGTTATCTGTTAGTATAGGCATATTAGTCAAACGGTTCCTTTTTGTTTTGGGGCTTTTTATACCTTTGCCTCCCTCACCGCGAAATTCCGCGCTGCTAACCGTTTGTCTCATATACCTATTGTTAAGGTGCGCGCCCTCGAAAAACGGTTAGAACACTTTTTGACTACCGAGTTACTCTAGGCGGCAAGAGATGGCGTTAGTTTTCCCATAGGAATACAAGGGTACTTATTCCATTTCATTTGAAGATTCCAGCTAATTAATTAAGGGTAAAATTAATTATTTTTTTTCAACACAATGAATACTAATTTAATTATCTATGAGCTATAGAGCGAATTTTTAAAAAATATTTTTTATTTAAAGCGATTAATCTAAAAAAAAAAATTATTTTTTCGAAAATGAAAAAAAGGGCTTCTATAAGTTGTAGATATTTTAAATAGCTACAACTTATAGAAGCCCTTTTTTTGATTTTCGAAAAAAAAAAAATTTTTAGATTAATGGCATTAAATAAAAGATATTTTAAAAAAAGGAGCTCTATAAGTTGTAGATAATTAAATTAGTAATCATTGTGTTAAAAAATAATTAATTTTTTTTGCCTTTAATTAATTAGCTGGAAAGTCTAGAATGAAATGGAACAAGTTGCATGTATTCTAATGGGGGAACACTAACGCCATCTCGTGCCGCCTCGAATCAATCGTGCTTTAACGGTTTCCCGAGACGCGCACCTTAAGGAAATTTCTCGAGGAAACACTAATTTTTTTTTTTTTTATAAAAATAAATACCATAATATGTAAGGTAACGTATATCGAACACATAAATAAATAAACCAACCTTTTAAGATAAAATATTTAAAGTAGCTTATATGTCTTTTAATTATCATAATTTCTTAAATAAGGGCAGGTTCAGCCAAATGAAAAGCCTTTATATGCTTATCAATCCCGGAGACGTTTCGAGATATATTTAATGCCTCATCACCAGTCCGAATCGAAATATTGCATAAAGGTTGTCATTAATAATACAGTATATGTATATTATAATGAAAACGTCTCGAAGTGTTTTTTCTTCATTCACACTCACACTCACACTCACATACACACAGTCTTTTCGGCAACTTAGGCCATTTAAGACTTTTAACGATACTCGTATGTTTAAATATATCTATTGGGGGGTCCAGGCATTTTTATTTAAGCTAATTGGTATCCAAATGGCTTAAATAAAATCATCGGACTGCCTGGGGTCCGAACCCGCGAATTTTGGTATACGAGGTTAGCACGCTAACCTCTACACCAAGCTCCGAGGGCTCTCGAAGTGTTCATTATAATATTCATTATAATATAATAATGTGTACAGTGAGCGCCACAATTAAGTCCCCACCTGGTATCTAGAGCCTTAAGTATATGGTGTATAGTGAAATAATTTTAATGGCCGAAAAGGTCAAATAAATTCTGGTAAAGATGACTTTATTTTACCTTTTCAAAATTAAATATTATTTCACCTTATATCATATACTACATAAGGCTCTAGCTATCAGGTGGGGGGATTTTAATTGTGGTGCTCACTGTACATATAGTGTGACCACCTTTATACAATATTTCGATTTGGACTGATGATGAGACATTAAATATATCTCGAAACGTCTCCGGGATTTAAAGACTTTTCATTTAGCTGAACCTGCCCTTATTTAAATCAAGTATATTCACGACCACCAAATTCCTATTCTTAAAAAATACTTTGTATATAAAAATTGTCTCAGCCTTTTTAGACGCCCGGTGCCTGTGTTCTAGTAATAATGAAATTTAGGTATTTTTAAACACACTGTACATATTATTATAAAACTGTTCTCTCAGTCTCAGAAGGTGCCTATGTTTATGTTCGCTTAACCTCCCCTATAAAAGTCTTAACATGTAACCTGAAGTTGGTATAAAATATTTTTAGAAAATGTGGTTGGAGTTAGTGGCTGCAGATATTTTTTTTTTTTTTTTTTTTTGGAATGGGTCATAAGGTCCGAAGACCTATAATGACCAATAGTCACATGCAGCCAGGAAGAAAATAAAAACAAAAGGAGAAGCATAAAGGGGAAACTCAACTGCGGGAACTGAGAAGATGCCTGTTGAGGTTAGACTTGTAAGTCTGAAGATTGTAGGTTTTGGGGAAGATAGACGCAGGAGCTTGTTCCAATCACGGGAGGTCATGGGGACAAAGGAAGAATGAAATTGTTTTGTTCTGTTAGTCGTGATCTGAACAGTATAGTGATGCTGGGAAGATGCCTCTCTGTGTTCCGTGAATATGTTGCATTGGGTGGGATAATTGATTTTAATTCGGCAGAGCATTGACCATGGTAATACCTGTAGAAGAGAGATAGTGCAGATACTCTTCTTCTATGATCTAATGACTGTAGGGATGCGGTAGGGTAGAATCACCTATCAGTCTAATTGCACGCCTCCTCTGAACAATATGGCTTCCAAGGAGGAGAGAGCGTCTTTCGACGCCCCTCGCCAAAGTTGGGAATAATATTCAAGACACAGCCGAATTTGGGCTTTATAGAGGATTAGGAGTTGTTGGGAGGAAAAGTAACGCTTCGTTTTGAATAGGAAACCCAATTTCCTTGCGGTAGATATTGCAATGTTGGGTAGCGAGGATGCAGCCAAAGAGGTTTTGGACCAATGAAAAACACCAATTCCAATAGAAAAGTTGCCCTGCTTAGAATAATATCAAACGCAAATAGTTTGTCGATGTTTTCTTCAATTTTTTTTTTTTCTAGTCTTCTCGGTATCCCAGTTCATTTATTTAAACCATAGTAAATATAAATTACGTTATTGGAGTCCAGATATATTTGTTATTTAAACGATTCGGTGTCCAAATGGTTTAAATAAATTCCCCCCCCACTTTTTTAGGTTATCAATCAATATTGGCATTTGTCAACATTTCTAATCTTCGGCTGGGGGGGGTGAGTATGAGTAATTCATAAAAGGGTCAAAGATTAAACTCATTTCACTGAAACAATAAGTGTCTAATTAGTCCTTAAATTTTCATTTGAGATTTACCGAACCTTATTCTGAATAGTTTTTTAGCAAATTCATTTATTGTTCCCTTTCTCAAGAAGGTTAATTTTAAAAATACCATTGTGTTATACCCTTAAAGAAACCCTTTTCAGCTACTGAGACTATTTAGGGATATTAATTTTATTTAATAAATTTTATAACAATAGCTAGTGGGGGACGTTCCACACGCTGATCGCTCGGGGTCACCAATTCCCTTCCATTTTTGCAGAAATTAAAATATTTCCAATCGCTAGCATAGCATGGGTGGCCCTCGGTGCGGATGTACTTGTGTCAAATTGTATTTATTTTATTGAAAATTAAAAAAAAAAAATTTCCTGGTTTATTGTGTTGGGTGAAGTTTTTATTTTTATTTTTTATTTTTTTTCGCTTTCGGGTGTCACTCTCCGAATTGGTGTCTATGGCTTCCAACTACTTTAGATGATGCATTGATAAAAGCTATCCAATCTTCCCAAGTTTTTTTTTTTTCTAATTTTTTCTAAACATTCAAAAAATTAATTCAACCTAACTTTTTGTGCCGGAGAAGAGCAATAGTCAAAACAATGATGCCAAGAGCGGCGAAAGTTCAGGATTGGTGATCCCAAGCGATCAGCGTGTGGAATGTCCCTCGATAGCCATCGGTATATTGTATATAAAATTTATTAAACCGCTAAATAGACTCAGTAGCTGAAAAGGGTATTTTTTTTTTAACTTGGTATGGTTATTTTTTTTTCTCTGCGAACTTTAAGGGTTAAAGACCGTCCTATAGACAAGACCAAAGAAATAAATCTTTAAAATAATAAATTTTTTTTTAAATTTTTGAATCAATTCCAAAAAATTTTTAAAAATATTTTTAAAATGATATTTATAAATTCATTTCTATTTTTTACTAACTATAATAAGAAATCTGACGTTTGTTTTAAACAAAAAAAATATTATAAAAAAATAATTATATTTTTAAAATTTTTTTTTCCTTTCTTCACTATTTATATTACCCTTTAGTTTCAGAATTTTACCTAACCTCGCTAAGGGAAGTATTAAAATCATACCATTGACCGATGGCATTTCAGGCTAACCACCCCCCCTCATTATTTTATTCTATATATTTATTTATTTGACACACTGCACAACAGCATAAATGCCACCTATTGGCAGGTTACAAAAAAAATAATAATAATAAAATATCATACAATTTTCAATTCACTTCATTACATCCTTCAAAATTTTAGATGGACTATAGAAAAGGTCTAGGTGTCCGTATTCCCTATATACACAGGGGCGGATTAAAGGGGGGGGGGGGGGCGATCGCCCCCCCCCCCCCGAGAAGAAATTCACAATTTTATAAAAACTAGTAATCTAAAGAAATTATGATTTCCGGGCTTTAATTTCAATTGAATTTGTTACCAATCAATTTAAATAAACGGTCTAAATGGCCATAGATGCCCAAAAAGTCCTTAAATAAAATTAAAAAAAAAATAAAAAAACCGCCCCCTCCTCGACAAAATTGCATTAATCCGCCACTGTATATACAATTCGCACATCCTATATAGGGGAGATCTCTTAAGGAAATTATTCCTAGGATGCGGTAAATAGAATAGGTCACGGCTTCGAGTGATCATTGAAACGGTGTGGAAGTTTAGAAGGGACAATGAATAGGGATCATCGACAATTCCCTGTACGTACAAGCCTGGAGAATGTGCATGGCCTCTCTTCGGTCATGAAGGCATCCAAGACCATGCTCCTCAAGAAGAGCCCGGTAAATGAGAGAATCATTCGCAGGATAATAACCATACTTTTTGTAAAATAGATATTTCGAAAATTTCTTCTTGATTCTCTCAATTTTGTCAATATGGACTTGGTGGATGGAACTCCAGATAATGGCGCAATATTCGACATATGTGCGGTACAACACAGTGATAGAATATGTTGAGAAAAATCTTGCGTGTTTCTAATTATGAAACCTAGCATCCTGTGTGCCGCCATGTCATCTATATGTGGCACAAAAGATAGTCTAGCATCAAACCGTACACCAAGATCTCGAGCCTCTGTTACTCTAGATCAGTGGTTCCCAACCTTTTTTTGATGTGCGGCCCACTTTTTCCGTAATAAAAAACTCTGAGGCCCAGTGTATATATATACCATATATAATTTTTAGGAACCGACCGAATATTCGGTTTCGGCCAAAAATCCTGGTTTCGGCCGTGGTTTTGGTTTCGGCCAAAAACTAGCCGAAACCTGAGTTTGAAAAGATTGGATGAGACTCGCTTATACAAAAAAAAAAGGTCAAATGATTTCCACATGTAGGAGAAAAAAATTTTCCTCTAAGCGAAAAAGGGGCCAAAAAAATTTAGCCTTCCCAGAAATAGGTAAAATGATTTCCACGAGAGGGAAAAAAATTTTCAGCCCTGAAAAAATTTTCTTTTGCAAGGGAAAAGTTAATAAAAAAAAAAAAAAAAATGACATTATTCAAATTATAATTTTAGAGACATATGACTGTATTTGCGGTGATGTTTTTATCGAGCTAGCGTAACTTGTATAGCTGCTTTCTTTTCAACTGTTGTCATTTACGGAGCAACTAATAATGGAATGTAATCACTTCATGCTAGCTCAAGGGTCCTGAATCACTTGATTCTTTGTTTAACTTAAATATAGATTATAAACTTATTAAGCTACATGTCAAGACCGAAATCGGGGTCGAGAGTGAGTTAAGCGATTGAAGTTTGCAGTGAGACTATTTGCTCTTATTTCGTCTGTGATGTTTATCTTGTATCTGACTAGGAGAACAGTTTTTGAAAAAAAAAAAATAATTCCTTAAAACTATCCAGTCCTTCCATTATAACTTAGAAAAGAAAAAACCAATTCTGCATTCCGTTTTTCTGTTCTTTAATTAAATTTGAATAAAAATCAAACTTTTTGGGGAAAATCTCGGCGGGAGGCGAAATTTTGTGTAAAAAGTGTAAATTTTATTTGTTTCTTTTTGGATACCGCTGATTTATAAAGGTGCGTTCACATCAAGCAAGCGAAGGCATGTAACTCGCCTGGCCAGATCGCTTAGAGGTAAATGGCAGTAGAATGAGCCGATCGCCCGCTTGGTGGAAACACACTTTAATTAAATGAATGTAGAATTGGTTTTAAATTATATTAATCGCTCAATAGTTTAAATGAAAATGGATGTATGAACTGTACAAAATTTGTTCATATGTATGTAAATAGAATATCCATTAAGATGTTTTTTTTTTTTTTTTTTTAATACTAAAGGAGCATTTATTTATTTAAAATATTAAAAAAATGAATGCTCTTGTATTTTTCTATCCCTTAAAAATAATAATTTATTGAATGGATTGAATAATATCTTGCAAAAAAGAGAAAGAGAATGGGCCAAATGAACAAAAGTCTAGGGAATAAATACTTTTCCAAGAAAAAGAAAACTCTTCTCAAAATAGGAAACGAGTCATTCAAATTTTTTGGTTTATTCAGCCCAATAAATGGACAGGGTAAGAAATTTGTTTCCTAAATATTCCTCTTTCTCTTACACAACAAGAAAAATAAAGACGCAGAAATAAAAATAAACAGGGGAGTCGAACTCAATTGAATAGCCTTTCAAAAGGACCCCAAAAATTATGCAAAAGGGTGCGATAGAAATAATAACGCCTTTTCACACGTAGGGTTTATACGTTACATTGCATGCGATATGACGTCACTGCAAGCAGAGCCAGCAGTGTGATGCACTCACACGAGACATGTAGACAGGGAATAAAACTTGAGCTGTCAAAAATTAAAATAATACGTATTAATATATTCACACTTCTCAGAGGGAGGGAATCATGATGAGTTTGAAATTCTAAGGTTGGCGGAAATGGCCGAATGTTGCCCTCTGGTGATCGCCTTTTTTTTTATAAAATATTTCAATAAAACGTAAGCTGTCAAAATCAAATAACCTCACTTTTTGGTTAAAGTCAGCCATGTTGGATGACGTGAAAAATCCGACTCTGTGATTGGTCGATGCATGGGATTTGGAAAAAAAGGCATGCAAAAAAATAGAACATGCGGAATCAGCCAAAAACCCATGGAATCAGACGCTAGGGTCTTAATGACGTCATATCGCACGCGATATAACAAGAAAACCTTCTGTGTGAAGCGGTCTTTACTGTAATTTCTGACGAAGTTGCAAGTGAAATAACTTTTAATTAGAAAAAAAAAAATTGTTTATATTTTATTATTAAATTTATATATATTTTACCATTGCTATTTACACCATAAAACATCTGATTGATCTCTCACCTTCGCGTGTCGAAAGTTGTGTTTTGTGCTTGTCACACCAAATTTTTTGTGTGGGCATATATTTAGTTTCCAGCAGTACTTTAGAACTACATGATGTAAAATTTATATACAAAAAAATATTTAATATTATAGCCGATTGTCCATCTGTCCGTCCGTCTGTCATGCTATGATTGGCCAATTTCCCGTTGAAATTTTCAAACTAAATTTTGCAGTCTTTTTATGGAGAGTCCAGAAAAAATACTCGGGACCCGAAATTCCTATAACTTTTTGAGTTATTAATTCCTAAAGTTACGATTTCTCCCATAGGAAATGTATAGAGAAATATTTATGTATTCTTTGCATTTATGTTTTCTATGAATGTAAACAAATCTTCAAGCAGGTACTGAATTGGAAAAACAATAATTTTCTTCTCATAATTAAGGAAAGGAGGCTGTCCACCGCAAGCGGGCCCAAGCTAGCTGAGAGGAGGTCTAGGGGGCCGAACCAATAAAAGCCCTAAGTATTGGCATTCCATTTTTTCCTTGGTTACTGAAATGGCAATAACTGTAACCGTTACTGGCAAAATATACTAAATTTAATAATAAAATGTAAATAAATAAATAAAATTTGTATTTTGAAAATTTAAAAATTATTTCTCTTACAAAAGATATTTCTGTCCAGCTCTGCATAAGAGATTAAGACGATGAATTAAACTTCATTGTCCCCCCCCCCTGGGAATAACAAATTTCTGAAATTCTCGCGTCTTTGGAAGAAAGAATTCTTACCAAAAAGAGTATACTTAAAATAAACAAGAGCAGAAGATAACCAAAAACAAAAGAACTGATAACTTAATAAAAGAAAAAAAAATCTATTTTATAAATAATGTATATTTGAAAATATATTTTTATGTATAAAAAAAAGAAAAAAGATAAAACGATAAAATCAAACAATTTTTTTTTATTCGGTTTTTTTTATTTAATTTACAATCATGCTTTTCACTTTTAAAAATTTTTATTTTGATATCTGCTTTTCTCCAAAAAAATGTCCATGTTTTATTTTTAATGAAATATATTATGACGTCACAATAAAAATCAGGCGCCATTTTGTTTTAAAAAATTTAATATCTTGTATAAAAATATTTATGAAAATGTTAAAAAAAATAATTGTTTATTTGATAATTCATATATAAAAAAATATTAATGACAAATAAGTTTAATTTGTGTCAAATATTGTGACGTCAGATAATATAAAGATAAAACATAATTGAAGCCGATAAACGGGAGCCTGAAAATTAAAAAATAATGAACATAATTTAAAATTATGTATATTTTTAGCAATAAAATTAACATGCTCACCTGCAAATATAAATTTGTATTTTCTTTCTTTTTTGAACAAAGAAATGTTTCATTAATTCGATTAGAAATATTGCAGGATAGCATTTAAGCAAAAAACTTGTTGATGTTTGTTGTTGTTGTTGTTGTTGTTACTGTCGCCGTCGTTTAGGTTCCCTTGGCAAGGCTGACAATAAGCTAGCTCTGTCTTCTTTCTCTGGTCCAGACACGGATGCTGCACTCGTGCATCCCGCACTCTTCATCCACTCGAACATACATTATGTATATGAAAACACGCATCATCATTTTGTAAATTCATTCAGAAGGATTTGATGTCAAAAAATTATAAAAAGAAAGAAAAAAAAAAATTAACATTAATAATCATAATAATAATAATTTGTTACGCTCTAGTTTTGATGTTGTATGTTTGCACAAAATATGTTTAGTTTGTGTTGCATTTATCAAAAAAAAAAAATGTGGATTTTATTTTGTAAAAAATGAAATGAAAAATAAAAAAGTACACAATTAAAGAAAAATTGATAAATGATTTTTTTTATTTTCATTTAATTTCCCATTAATAAAACATTTTTTATTATGATCCCGCATAGAGGTAGGCTAATCCAGGATCGAAGAAGATGAAATTCTGCAAATCAAGTTTTTATAAGCCCCCGGGCTTGGTGTAGTTGGTAGCGTGCCTACCTTCTATACTGAACGTCGAGGGTTCGGACTCCAGGCAGTCCGATGATTTTATTTAAACCATTTGGATACCAAATGCCTTAAATAGAAATGCCTGGACCCCCAATAGATATTATCTCATATATAACGTTTATCATAAAATCTTATATGGCCTAAGTTGCCGAAAAGACTGTGTGTGTGAGTGTGAGGGTTAATAGAAAAATGTAAAAAAAGGCACTTCAGAAGAAATATTAAGGCTAAAAATATTCCTTTCATCCCCTCCAAATTTAATTCATGGCCCTGAAATCAACGAAAAGGGATAAAAATAAGTAGGGGGCTGTCCCCCAAAAACGGTACGTGGTGGGGAAAACGGAGGTCATATTTGGGTTCAGATGGTCATTTTACTTAAGAATCTCAAGGAATTATGTCGGGACTCGAAAAAAAAAATTATTTTGCCGACTAGTGTAATCAAAATGATAGACTGACTGTAAGTAGAGTGTTCAGTGGCGTATCTAGGTGGGGGCGAGGGGGGCGCTCGCCCCCTCCCCCAGGAGCATCAAGCCTTTGGTGCCCCTCGATACCGACATCGGCGCCTAGGGCATCCATGGGCGGTGAGATTTTGATGGATATAGGCCTACACGTTTTGAGGTCCCCTGAATCCAAAAAAGTAGTTTTCGCAATATGGTCTGCCTGTGTGAGTCTGTGAACAAAATATCTCAAGAACGAAAAGAGCTAGCCCCTGGCACGTGACACGAAGCTTTCGACCAAAGAGTACAAGTTAGAGGCCTGCACGGGCCCGATTTTTTTTGCCCGGACCGGCCCGTGTC
>JAKCPI010011620.1:0-37990 GCA_023213315.1 Euborellia annulipes | reverse complement strand
CCTATCAATAGAACGAACCCTTCCTCATCTTTCAATTATCATGCTAGCCTATAATTTTATCAATAGATCTTCGTTTTATGAATCTACTAATAACTATAATTTAATTAAACTTAAAATAAAATCTATAATAGTATGGTAGTCTAAGTATAATATTTATCAGGGGTGAAAACATTTTTTTCACTAGCTGATATTAATTTTAAACTTTTAGGGCCGGTTGCTCTACTTCTAATTAACTATCCTTAGGATAAGCTAGTTGCCTATGATTTTCGAGTCTTTTCACATATAGTTTAGCTTTCATATGATTAAATAAGATCGTAGTAAACTAGCAAAGACCCAAAGTTCGATATAAGGTTTAACTATGTGGTGAAATTAGGTACACAATCTGTTTTATTTATTTTTTTGGAAATTTTAAAATTTTTGTTAAAAAATTTAATTAATTATTTTAATTTTTAATATTTATTTTAATTTTTTAAATTTTTTATAAAAGATGCTTTTATTAAGTTGCTTACTTCACAAAACTTTATTTATACCTCAGATAGCTAATTATTATTATATGTGAAAAAACTCATTTTTTTAACTTTGCCCACCAACCATAGGTTGGACAGGTAAAGTTAATGTAATCGTAAAAAAAATCGTAATTTTTCTGAAGCTGCCAAAATGCGTTTTCAGGTCCCCTGAATCTTTTTAAGAAGTTTTTAATATTTTTTTCTTGAATAGTGGATGGGTAAAGTTGTGCGCTCGGCTTAGTCCGACCCATTATCAAACTCTAAGTTTAAGCTTGTTCTTGTTTACTATATTGATGATTCGAAAGTTGGGTCTTGTGCGTCAGTCCCACCAGATTTTTAAATTTGCTTTAAAGAGATAGTTGATGTTCATAAAAAATAAAAGAAAAACTTGATAAAATACCTATTTTAACTCCAACACCGAACATAGTATTTTTGAATCGATCGACGAATCCCATTTTCGATTCTAAAGGAAAATATGGCTCCGAAACATAGGCGTAAGGAGTGGGCGTACCAACAGCATCTGTCAGCCATGAACTTCCAATATAAGATGCTATCTATAAAAAAAAAATCATTTCTAAAAATAAATTTAAAAAAATCTGGTGTGACTGGCGCACAGCACACAACTTTCTCTTACCTTCGGTAATCGAAAGTTGTGTACTGTGCTTGTCTCACCAGATTTTTTGTGTCGACATGTATTTAGTTGCCGACAGTACGGTACATTCGATTTTCAAGATGTAAAATATATAAGTATGGAAAAAATATTTATATTTTGTTACCATAGCAACCATAGGAGAAATTCCTATCTTTCCTATGAAGAACAAGAGTAAAGTGGTCTTCAGAAGATTTCAATCACAAAATGAGAATATACATTTTATAGAGAATCTAAAAAATAATTGATTTTTGAATTTTAAAAAAAATCGTTGGAGCAAATTTTGAGAAAATCGAAAAAAACTGAAAAAGTGCATCAGTAAAGTACTAGTACTTTTTGGCTGATTTTGTTCAAAAGCTTCGTGTCACGTCCCATGGGGGTGCCTAACTTAAATATAAAATTTCAACTTCCTAGCTCTTTTCGTTCTTGAGATATTTTGTTCACAGACACACACACAGACAGACAGACACACAGACAGACACACAGACAGACAGACCATGTCGCGAAAACCACTTTTTTGGATTCAGGGGACCTCAAAACGTGAAGATCCATCAAAATCTCGACATCGAATTTTTGACATGAATCCAATACTTTCTCTCTATATATATTAATAACATATATATAGAGGTACGAGAAAGTAAAAATAAGGAAAATAAAATTTTTCAACAGGCTCGTTATTTTCTTTTTTTTGTAAGTCTTTCTGGCATCTTAAGCCATATATACTTTCAACGATACACATTATTTACAAACGACCAGAGTTTTCCAAAGTGTGGGTCACCACCCGACACTGGGTCGTAGAAACATTTTGCCAGGGTCGCGAAAAAAAAATTGTAAAATCACAAAAAAAATTTTTGCAACTTTTGTTTATGAAATATACAAACAAATAAATTGATTTTTAATATAAAAATAATATGTATTTTGTAAATAAATGTTTTTTTTTCATAAGGTGTGTCTCGAAAAATTTTAAAACTTCGTACCGGGCCGCGTGGCTTTTAAGACCATTATTATTCATATTTATATTGACTCTAGCCTCTCGGCCACGGGGGGGGGGGGTTAAAATAATATGTTTTATATATATATATGGGTGATTCCTCAGAAAACGCTTATTTTCAGTGCTGAAATTTTTAATTTTTAATTAAAAACAAATATTTATTGTAATTTTATAAGATTTACAAATTTTTGTATCGTTTTATACTCATGGCCCAAACTTGGCCAAGAGACAAATAAATAAAAAAAAAAAAATTAAAAACAATCAGCGCACAGTGGTCTAGATTGAAAAAAGTTGGCCAAAAGTCGAAAAAAATAATAGTCACAGAATGACTTCAGTCCCATATAATCTTGTAGAGGGATAGTTGGTGCATGTAAATCCAAAAGGAAAGTGAGATATCTTTTATAGTTCAGGCGCTACATGAGGTCAAAGTTAGCGTTTTCGGCAGCGCGCGAGCGACGCGGAGAGGCTCTGAAATATCAATGTTTGTTTAAATGCATATAACTTTTTACTCGAGTGTCCTTTTTCAATTCTGTTTGAAGGAGGGTGTTAAGGAAAGTATGTAGAATATTTACTAATGTACCGTTTTCATTAATTTATACTCGCCTTTTTTAGAAATCATGTCAAAGTTGCGTTTTCATAATGGATTTTTTTTGTAAAAATTTTTTCCTTCAAATAGCAAAAAAGTTATGAACCCAGCGGGGCCCACGAAACTGAGATATGGAATATATAGTTTAAGATGTCTTGTAATAGAATCTGCAAAATCCTGCCCCAACTTGCCCCCCGAATTTTGAGGTTAAAAATAAGCGACGAGAGAGCTTTTTTTCATATTCACCCTATATGCCGTATCTTATTTCATATTTTTGAAATATTATTGTGCAGAAATATAATTTTTATTATTTTTTAGTTAAATAAAAGCTTATTATTTGAGAAAAGTATTTTTATTTTAAAATTAGATAGCATTATGTCTATTTTTGAGCCGCGGCAGGCAGACTCTTTGTTAGTCTACGAACTTTTTTTTGAATATTTTTATATAGGGTGTCTAATTGCAAAGAATTATTATATTTTTGAAATATTATTGTGAATAATTATAATTTTTCTTATTTCAACTAAATAAAAGATATTATATATTTTTATTAAAAATAAATAGCATCATGACGGAAAAGCGGATTGATAAAATAATCTTACTGGTCGAGAAATGTTTGGGATGATACTAAACGATGTGAACTAGGTCTTGAACACGTTTCTTAAATGTTTGGACCAACATTTTGCATAATTTTATATATCAAACAATTTTTGACGAGTGATCCGCCATATATGATCCGCCACTGCAATTTATTAAATTATATAAATATTATAAAATTTGTAATCAGCGACCTCGAAAACCCTTATATAGGCCTACCAATTTTCAATCAAATCTAAAACTTTTTTCTATTTTTGGCCAACTTTTTTTCAATCTAGACCACTGTGCAGCGTTAAAAAAATGCTATTCTCTAAATAAAATTTTAACAACGACGTTAACATACTGCTTCTATTTCAAATAAATTTATAGGGGAGAGCGAAAATTAGCTTTTAATCAAAATCGGCCAAAGAGTACTAATACTTTACTGATGTACTTTTTCAGTTTTTTTTCGATTTTCTCAAAATTCGTTCCGTTTTTTTTTTAATTCAAAAATCAATTAGTTTTTACATGCTCTTTAAAATGTATATCCTCATTTTGCCATTGAAATCTTGTGAAGACCACTTTACTCTTGTACTCCATAGGAAAGATAGGAGAAATGGTTGCCATGGTAACAAATATAAATATTTTCCCATACTTATAAATTTTACATCTTGAAAATCGAATATACCATACTGTCGGAAACTAAATCCATGTCGACCCAAAAAAATCTGGTGTGACAAGCACAGTACACAACTTTCGATTACCGAAGGTAAGAGAAAGTTGTGTGCTGTGTGCCAGTCACACCAGATTTTTTGAAAATACTTATATATTCGATAACAATTTTTTTTTTTTGCAAATTTATCTATCGCCCCGATAAATCAAGAGCATAAGTAGATACATATATTTAAATAATTTATTATGCAAAAATGTAATTTTACCATTAAGCTGTTCAAATATTTATTAATGACACTATTAATTAATAGATAAGATATTAAATTTGGCCTAAAAATATTTATCTATTAAAAATTAAATAAAGGCTCATTTCGTTAAAATTTATTTTTAGATAACGTTGACCATTATTTTAAAGTGATTGGGCTAACGTCCCTCCAACTGCCCCAAATAAGAATCCATCTGCTCATTCAATTATATAATCTTAATTCTATTTGTTACCTGAATAAGAGGGACGTCAAGAGCATGGGCAAAACCCAAAAAACATTCGCTGAAAACTCCCTCGATGATGACTACGTCGAATTGACCTTTCGCTTTCATCAAAGGCTTGAATCCTGGTTCAGCTAAGATATCTATACAAATTTCTTCAGTGATGCCCCATAGAGCCTTCATATAACCTACCATTGTAATTGAATTCATTTCGAAAAAGTCTATATTACCTACAAAGAATTCAATTTAATTAAAACTATTGAAAGTCATTGCCTAGAGGGTCTATTTTTTTTTAATATTGAATATTTTTATTAAATTTTTTCCTTTGAGGGGACTTAGATTCTTTAAATCTTTCATTTTTTTTATGAACCAACTTATATCCCAAAGATGCCGGGAAATCACAGATGAAATAATAGCCTATTAAATATTTTTTATTAAAAAGTGAAGGCAGGACTCAAAGGCTCCAGGTCCTCTCAGAAGGAATGTATGCACTTATATGTTGCCCTTGTATATTGGACACCATTATGATATTAGGGTGGCTCTTAGCTACTACTGGGGAAAAAATTTTTTGACGCTACCCCCTAGTTTGGTGCCATTGCCAAAAAAAATAAGCTGTGTAAAATTTCAGCTCAATCGGATAAGGGGAAAGGGTGCCCCAAGAGCTCTGAAAATCGAAAAAAAAAATCAGAAAATATTCATTTTATTTATTTATCTTTTTAAATATAAATTATATACAAAAGAGTGTTACATAAAAGTTGTAGATCTATAAAAAATGCACATAATAACATCTATCAGTTTATTACGTACGGCTAACGGTTTCAGAGAAAACAGCGAAAATCAATTTTTACTTTCTCTTACCTATACATATGTAATATATATAGAGAGAGAAAATATTTGGTTTCATGTAATAAATTTGATGTCGAGATTTTGATGGATATACAGGTTTTGAGATCCCCTGAGTACAAAAAAATGGTTTATACAACATTGTCTGTCTCAGTGGGGGTGGGGGTGGTGGTGGGGGTGTTTTGTGAACAAAATATCTCATGAACGAAAAGAGCTAGGAGGTTGAAATTTTATATTTAATTAAAGTACTCCCTTGGCACGTGCTACGAAGCTTTAGAACAAAATCGGCCAAAGAGTACTAATACTTTACTGATGTACTTTTTCAGTTTTTTTCGATTTTCTCAAAATTCGTTCTAACGATTTTGATTAAAATTCATAAATCAATTATTTTTTAGTTGATCTTTGAAATATATATTCACATTTTGCCCTTGAAATATTTTGAAGCACACATTACTCTTGTACTTCATAGAAAGATAGGATCATTGGTTGTCATGATAAAAAAATCAAGAGTCGCGGGAGCGACTCGTCGCCGAGCATGTGAAAAGCAAAAGAAAGCAAAGAAACTCTTAATACTACCATTTAGTTGATATTCCAATAGATGCCAATGGCCCATTGCATTTAGATGGACGAGTCGTCCCTAGACTATATTATCAAGAATGATTTTAAATCCTTAATAAAAGATAGGGACGTGAAAAAATTTTTTTGAGAAACTTTTCTCTTTCTGGGCGAATATCTCAAAAAGGTTTTAAGATATCGGAGCCAAATTTTTTTTATATTAAACTAGAATAAATAAGGATTATTTTGAGCACGAATTCAAAAAAAAATTCCAGTGCCAAACAGAATGGCAGAGGCTCAAAGTTGAGATTTTGCCGATTTCGGAAGGTCAAAAGTTAGTCTCTTATTTTTCCTTTTTTTTTCTTTTTTTTTCATTCTTTTCTTCAATTTTCAAATTTTTAGACAAAGCTACAGGTTTCCCTGCTGGACCGATTTGGATGAAATTTAAAATACAAATAGATACTATCAAAAACCCGATACCTTTGATATAAAATTTCATTTTGGATCAAAAGTGACTTTTTGAGAGGTATTCAAAATTTCAAATTTGTCCTATCTTTAACGTGGCGAAAAGACAATTCTAACTATTTTGCTCCCCGATGACGTCATCTAGGTACATATCTATTAATATTAGTAATTTTCATCCCTAATGGAATAAAAAATTTTAGGATAGATCCCTTCAGATAGAAATACAATAGATTAACGTGATAAGAAGTACTACCAACATAACAAAAATAAAAAACCTAAAATTTTATAAAATTTGGTGAAATCCTATGTTTCTCGTTTTGAATGGATACCAAATGATGTATTTACATCCTACCAACATAACAAAAATAAAAATCCTAAAATTTTATAAAATTTGGTGAAATCCTATGTTTATCGTTTTGAATGGATACCAAATGATGTATTTACATCCTACCAACATAACAAAAATAAAAATCCTAAAATTTTATAAAATTCGGTGAAATCCTATCTTTATCGTTTCGAATGGATACCAAATGATGTATTTACATACTACCAACATAACAAAAATAAAAATCCTAAAATTTTATAAAATTTAGTGAAATCCTATGTTTATCGTTTTGAATGGATACCAAACGATGTATTTACATACTACCAACATAAAAAAAATAAAAATCCTAAAATTTTATAAAATTTAGTGAAATCCTATGTTTATCGTTTTGAATGGATACCAAATGATGTATTTACATTCTACCAACATAACAAAAATAAAAAACCTAAAATTTTATAAAATTTGGTGAAATCCTATGTTTCTCGTTTTGAATGGATACCAAATGATGTATTTACATCCTACCAACATAACAAAAATAAAAATCCTAAAATTTTATAAAATTTAGTGAAATCCTATGTTTATCGTTTTGAATGGATACCAAACGATGTATTTACATACTACCAACATAAAAAAAATAAAAATCCTAAAATCTTATAAAATTTGGTGAAATCCTATCTTTATCGTTTCGAATGGATACCAAATGATGTATTTACATTCTACCAACATAACAAAAATAAAAATCCTAAAATTTTATAAAATTTGGTGAAATCTTATCTTTATCGTTTTGAATGGATACCAAACGATGTATTTATATCCTACCAACATAACAAAAATAAAAATCCTAAAATTTTATAAAATTTAGGGAAATCCTATGTTTATCGTTTTGAATGGATACCAAACGATGTATTTATTTTTTACTGATTGGAATGCATATTAAAAGATCTATTCATGGGATAATTTAATATTTAATAAACAAAAATTATTAAATAAAATTTAAATGTAATATTTCACAAAAAGAAGTGAAATCTCAGCCAAAAACATCGGAGATGCAAAAAGGGGGCGCCTCGCATTATTTTTGCCCAGCGTCGAGGTGAAATCAAAAAAATGCGCCTCGCTTTTCTGATTTATATAAAAGCGAGGATATATGAAACAAATAAAATTCTGTAGGGGTTTTATTTAAGTGAAAATATTTCCTCGCTTTTATATAAATCAGAAAAGCGAGGCGCATTTTTTTGATTTCACCTCGACGCTGGGCAAAAATAATGCGAGGCGCCCCTTTTGCATCTCCGATGTTTTTGGCTGAGATATAAATATTTTTCTATATTTATAAATTTTATATTTTAAAATTCATATGTACCATACTTTTGGACACTCTATAAATATATCTGATCTGAGATCATTATTCTGATATTGATTCTTATAGACTCTCACAAAACATTGACACTCGCCTGATTTTATAAAAAAAATATACATGTGCACAAATTCGTGCCGCAACAACAATGACAACTTTGTGCCTAATTAATTTATAAGCTAACGAGAACTGAGGATGGGCAAATAAAATTTTGTCCGAAACGTCTCCTTTCCGGCATCCAAAGGGTCTCTTTATTTGCTGCACCTCTACTTGCTTTCTCCATCCAATAACTCAAAATTGCATTTTTACTTTCTCTTACCTATGTATGTATGTAATATATATATATAGAGAAAGTATTGGTTTCATGTCAAAAATTCGATGTCGAGATTTTGATGGATCTTCACTTTTTGAGGTCCCTGAATCTAAAAAAAGTGGTTTTCACGACATGGTCTGTCTGTGTGTGTGTGTGGGGGGGGGGGGTGTATGTGGGTGTGTGTTCAATTTTAAGCATGAAGGAATTGATCTATGAGGCTGAAATTTTATATTTAAGTTAAAGACCCCCCGGGACCGAAAAAATAAGCTTTTAATCAAAATTGGCCAAAGAGTACTAGTACTTTACTGATGTACTTTTTCAGTTTTTTCGATTTTCTCAAAATTTGCTCCAACGATTTTGTTTAAAATTCAAAAATCAATTATTTTTTAGATGCTCTTTAAAATGTATATTCTTATTTTGCAATTGAAATCTTCTGAAGACCACTTTGCTCTTGTATTTCATAGGGAAGATAGGAGAAATGGTTGTCATAGTAACAAAATATAAATATTTTCCCATACTTATAAATTTTACATCTGAATTCATATGTTCCGTACTGTCGGGAACTAAATATATGTCGACACAAAAAATCTGGTGTGACAAGCACAGTACAAAACTTTCGATTATCGAAGGTAAGAGAAAGTTGTGTGCTGTGCGCCAGTCATACCAGATTTTTTAAGTTAGACCTGTCTTGTACTGGTCCGTCGATATAATCAAAATAATATATATTTTTATAATTATTTCTACTCACCTAAAGATACGAGGGATCCGTTTATTTTGACATTATGATAGTTTTTCAAGGGTTTATCAGGAGGCCAGGAGGAATAAACAGTGACGTCATGCCCGGCTTTAGCTAATGTCTTCATTACACCCAAATTGAAGAGTAGATGACTTCTGACCGGGAATGGAAACAATCCAAGAATTCGATACGCATCGCAGCATGCTAATAATAGGCCGAAAATTCCCAAAATACTGATAAAATTCATTATCTAAAAAATAGAATGTGTGATATTAATAAAGTGATAATTGATTGTTTTTTTTTAACACTCCCACTTTTTTCAAATTCACACTCACATTCACACACACATACACACAATCTTTTCGGCAACTTAGACCATATAAGACTTTATACGATAACCGTTTTTACTTTCTCTTACCTATGTATATATGTAATATATATATAGAGAGAAAGTATTGGTTTCATGTCAAAAATTCGATGTCGAGATTTTGATGGATCTTCACGTTTTGAGGTCCCCTGAATCCAAAAAAGTGGTTTTCGCGACATGGTCTGTCTGTCTGTCTGTCTGTGTGTGTGTGTGTGTGTGTGTCTGTGTGTGTTCAATTTTAAGCATGAAGGAATTGAGCTAGGAGGCTGAAATTTTATATTTAAGTTAAACACCCCCCGGGACCGACAAAATAAGCTTTTAATCAAAATCGGCCAAAAAGTACTAGTACTTTACTGATGTACTTTTTCAGTTTTTTTTCGATTTTCTCAAAATTCGCTCTAACGATTTTGATTAAAATTCAAAAATCAATTATTTTTTAGATGCTCTTTAAAATGTATATTCTCGTTTTGCCCTCAAAATTGTTTGAAGCACACTTTACTCTTGTGCTTCATAGGAAAGATAGGAGAAATAAATGGTTGCCATGGTAACCGAATTTAAATCTTTTTCTTTTTATTAGATTAAAAATCAATTATTATTTAAACGCCCATTTTTTTTTCGGAGAAAACATATCTCTCTCTCTCACAAAACTATCTTCTCTCTTTCTACGCGTTTTAAATTTTTCTACCTTATCTTCGCATTTGGCCAATGTTAATTTCCTATAGGGATTTGTATGTTAATTTCGATTCAAAAGGGGGTCCCCTTTGGAACTTTTTACGCATTTAAAATTTTTTTTTCCAATTCTTATGAAATTTTGTATTTATTTACGAATCTATATTGTGTATAAAATGTCCAAATATGAGATTAAAATTTTGAAAAATAACCATAGTTTATTTCAAGCAATCAACATTTAAAATGCAAGTTTGAAACTAAGGTGCTATGGGAAACTAAATATATCTCGACACAAAAAATCTGGTGTGACCAGCACAGTGCACAACTTTCTCTTACCGAAGGGTAACAGAAAGTTGTGTGCTGTGCGCCTGTCACACCAGATTTTTTACTTTCTCTTACCTATGTATATATGTAATATATATATAGAGAGAAAGTATTGGTTTCATGTCAAAAATTCGATGTCGAGATTTTGATGGATCTTCACGTTTTGAGGTCCCCTGAATCCAAAAAAGTGGTTTTCGCGACATGGTCTGTCTGTGTGTGTGTGTGGGGGGGGGTGTATGTGGGTGTGTGTTCAATTTTAAGCATGAAGGAATTGATCTATGAGGCTGAAATTTTATATTTAAGTTAAAGACCCCCCGGGACCGAAAAAATAAGCTTTTAATCAAAATCGGCCAAAGATTACTAGTACTTTACTGATGCATTTTTTCAGTTTTTTTCGATTTTCTCAAAATTTGCTCCAACGATTTTTTTTTAAATTCAAAAATCAATTATTTTTTAGATGCTCTTTAAAATGTATATTCTCATTTTGCAATTGAAATCTTCTGAAGACCACTTTACTCCTGTATTTCATAGGGAAGATAGGAGAAATGGTTGTCATAGTAACAAAATATAAATATTTTCCCATACTTATAAATTTTACATCGCCCGAGGGGCTTGGAGTAGTTGGTAGCGTGCCTACCTTCTATACCGAACGTCTCGGGTTCGGATCCCAGGCAGTCCGATAATTTTATTTAAGGCATTTGGATACCAAATGACTTAAATAAAAATGCCTGGACCCCCCAATTGATATATTAAACATACTGATTATCGTAAAAAGTCTTAAATGGCCTCAGTTGCCGAAAAGACTGTGTGAATGTGAGTGTGAATGAGAAAAAAGTGTGAATGTTTGAAAAAAAAAAAAAAAAAAAAAAAAAAAAAAAAAAATTTTACATCTGAATTCATATGTTCCGTACTGTCGGGAACTAAATATATGTAAACACAAAAAATCTGGTGTGACAAGCACAGTACACAACTTTCGATTACCGAAGGTAAGAGAAAGTTGTGTGCTGTGCGCCAGTCACACCAGATTTTTTTAAAGTCATTTCGGCTGCTGAGGCCATTTGACTTTATACATTTATTATGTAAAAATATTAAATACATTGTATCGATGACTTCCGGCGGGCGTTCAACGGTCTTGTTTTTCGGGGGCCACCTATCCCGATTTTCAGCATCGCTTGGCGTTGCTTAACAACGTTGATCTTAATAACATCTAACATAACTAAACATAATAATAAATGACGTTAATAACCGTTATTATGAGTATATAAATATTTTGGCCTCCAGGCATACTTATTTAAGCCATTTGGCATTCAAATGGCCTAAATAAAATTATCGGACTGCCTGGGTGACGGTGTCGAGATTTGATGGATATACACGTTTTGAGATCCCCTGAACTGACCCGAAGCTTTTGACCAAAATTGCCCAAAGAGTGCTAGTACTTATGTACTTTTTCAGTTTTTTTTTTCGATTTTCTCAAAATTCGCTTCAATGATTTTGATTAAAATTCAAAATTCAATTATTTTTGAGATGCTCTTTAAAATTTATATTCTCATTTTGCCCTTGAAATCTTTTGAAGCACTTTACTCTTGTACTCTATAGAAAAGATAGGAGAAATGATTGCCATGGTAACAAAATATAAATATTTTCCCATACTTATAAATTTAACATCTTGAATTTTAATATATCGGCGGAAACTAAATATATGTCGACACGAAAATTCTGGTGTGAAAAGCACAGAACACAACTTTCGATTACCGAAGGTAAGAGAAAGTTGTGTGCTGTGTGCCAGTCACACCAGATTTTTTGAAAATACTACTATCTCCTTTTTTTATATACAATGTATTTATAAATTGTGATATAAAACATATATTGTTCTTGTTCTACCTAAACTCACTTCTTTTATTAACTCTCCCGGAAACAAAATTTTTCATTTTTCTTCTACAATGATAATTTACGTATTAAATATTAGATCTAATTATTGAAAAATACACTTTTAAATTTTAAACGAGTCGGCAACAATAACGACGCCAGAGTGCTCTAGCGGCTAACCCTTGCACTGCTTGCAATCCAACTATCTTCCCCTGGCCCCTTCCCTCCTCCTGAGTTTGCTAGTTCACGCGTCGCGTTACACTTAAAGTTTTCGTCGTTTGTACTGTTTGAAAATAGTGAAATATTAATAGTGAGTTGAATTTTTTAGTATTAAATAGTGCCAAATATCAAAACGTCTCTGTTGGAGCGAATGCCATTCATTGTCTTCTCAGGTAAATAACATTAATCGCCTCTTTTGTAAATAGCCAACCAACCAAGCTCCTCTCATCGTTCGACCATCTTTTGAAAAAAATTATTAATTAATTTTTCTCAATCGATTAGTCAAAACGATTTACCTAAATATCCTTTTGATGCTTTTAATATCTAAAATTAATTTAATTGCTAATAAAAGATAAATTAAGGAATTATTTATTTGTTTCATATTATTTCTCTGAATCTCACTATTACAGTCAAGACAAAAATGTTATAAAATGAAATGACCATTCGAATAGAAATATCACTTTAGGTTAAGAGATATAGAAGTTTCACACCTTCTATTTAGTAAAATTTATATAAATTATTAGTTAGCTTGTGGATATAATCAGTTTGAATTCTTGATCGTAATTTTTTTTTTTTAAGTTTCATATCATGTCAGAGAGGGGAGGGGAGGGGAGGACAAAGGGAGAGCTAGCATCTCCCCTCCTACTGTCCGCTATTAATTTGGCCACCGCTGGCATTATTCATGACGCTCAGGTCCATAGGCGCGGAGTGGCAAGAGCTGGCGCTAGCCACTCACCACCCCCACCCCCGCCCCCTCTCACAGCGACCCCACCCCCACCGCGCCACATTTCTCGAGAAAATAAAAAATTATTTGTAAATGCAATAGGCCTATTTGTGTAATATTTCTACAGTATAAAATTTAAACTTTAAACCGTTGGATCTCGTTGAAACCTTCCTACCTTCGATAATCGAAAGTAGTGTCATGTGCTTGCCACACCAGATTTTTCGGGTCGGCATATATTTAAATTTAGTTTCCATTTGCCCTCGGGGCTTGGTATAGAGGTTAGCGTGCTAACCTCGTATACCAAACGTCGCGGGTTCGGACCTCAGGCAGTCCGATGATTTTATTTAAGCCATTTGGATACCAAATGGCTTAAATAAGAATGCCTGGACCCCAATATAGATAAATTCATAAATAACGGCCTAAGTTGCCGAAAAGACTGTGTGAATGTGAGTGTGAATGAGAAAAAAGTGTGAATGTTTAAAAAAAAAAAAAAAAAGTTTCCATTTGAATTCAAGATGTAAAATTTATAAATATGAGGAAATATTTATATTTTGTTACCATGGTAACCACTGTAACCATGTAACCACTTCTCCAAAATGATACATTTTAAATAGCATCTAAAAAATAATTCATTTTTGAATTTTATTTAAAAATATTTATAAATTTTACATCTTGAATTCAAATGTAATGCTGAAAACTAAATTTAAATATATGTCGACCCAAAAAATTGAGTGTGACAAGCACAGAACACAACTTTCGATTACCGAAGATAAGAGAAAGTTGTGTGCTGTGCGACCAGCCACACCAGATTTTTTTTTTACTCTTTTTCATATCAAGCGTCTCACTTACCGTGAGACGGGGTAAGCTTGTTTTCTCTCGGTCTCATTTTTTTACAAATTAATTTTGCCGACCCCACATAGGGATAAGGCCAAGATAGAAGAAGAATAAGAGTCTATGTATATGCCTAGATTATAAAAACAAAGGTCCAAGAGAGACTCACTATTAATATATGCGTAACCATTTCCTGTTTAATATTCTAAACATAAAAGTCAAGAGAAAAATTCTTAAATTGATAATCAAAACTTTTTTTTTTTTCTTTATTCTGCCCGTCTAGCCAACTGCTATTGGGCTAAAAAATTTTATATAAACAAAACAATATTAATACAATAATAAAAATAAACCTTATAACTACTAGAATATGATAAGAAAGAACAATCAAAGAAACATTATAAAATAATATGATAAGAAATAAAAACAAATCAAAACTAAATGAATGTCTTAACAAATATTCTTCACGCTGATAAAATTATAATTAAAAAAAAAAATTATTTAATTAAGATTAGATGTCTATCTATAAGAGAGGGGGAACGTATTTTAGCTGCCTCATCCCCCAACCTTTTTTTTTTTGTGCCCAATTATTAATGGAAATAATTTACAAGTAAAAACCATGAAATTTGATCGTTCGCCCAAACTTGTTTATTTAGACTTGCTACTGCCCGCATTTCATGGCCTTCAAAGCCCGCCCGGCCCGCGGACCCCCAAGACAAAACAAATAACGCTAGGTCTCATCTTTGAAAAACTTTGAGTACTAGTACTGGTGTACTTTTTTAGTTTCTTTCAATTTTCTCAAAATTCCACCCCTCTAAATCCAAAAATGAATAAATAAAAATATATAGCGAGAAATATAGTATTAAAATTTTCAATTATGTTAGAAATTATCCTCTAAAGTCAGTCTGACCCTTCCCCTTTGAGCATCAAGGACTGAGCCAACTTACTTTTTCTCTCGATCATGCATGGGAAAGGACGAAACACTATTGGGCATGACGAAAATCATTTTCAACTTACTATTAAATGAGGCAGTGATCATTCATCCCCTGAGAGTGATGAGACTTGACTGAGTGATCCACTTTAATTCTAATCTATTTAATCATAATATAAATACTATACTATAAGTGTTCGCGTGATTAGATATACTTTGCCCAGACAGCCTGAAATATCGCAGCAATTTTGCCAATCTTGCACAATATTGACAATATTGTAGCAACATTGCGCTGAGCAATATTGAAGTGAGGACATTGCAGCATTATTGCAGTGGCAACATTGAAGAGTGAATATTGCGGCAATATTGCTGTTGCAATATTGAAGTGTGACTATTGCTGCAATATTTCTGTGGCATTATTGAATATTGCAGGGTCAATATTGAAGTGTGAATATTGTAGCAATATTGAACTGGTAACATTGAAGTGTGATTATAGGGTTAAAATTTTCATATCAACTTTATAATATTCATATTAATTAAATCAATTAATGCCCGTGACCCGTTGCTCAGAGAGAAGACACTAGCTTCTCGAGCCCGGGGGTCTCGGATTCGCTTTCCGTCTCAAGCGAGAAAAATTTATTTCATTTGAATTGACTGCAAATCTTTTGAAATAAATAGGGATGGGGTCTAAATGGACCCTGTTATGCAATGGTGTGTCAAAGACCAAACATCGAGTTTTGAGAAAATCAATAATAAAGTTTTTTGTTTACATTGGATTATAGTCTATATAATTTTTTTTGTCAATTGTGCAATTAACATTAAATATAAATTTTTTTAGGACATATTTCATAAAAAATACTATTAATTATAGCATTTGAAACAATATTCCGTGCTTAACTCATTTTTGAATTTTTTGGTCTTTGACACACCATTGCATAACAGGGTCCAAATAGCCTTAGATGCCGAAAAAGAAAAAAATAGAAAAAAAAAATATTAATTTTTAATTACTATTAAATTATGATTTTTTACAATTTATAAGTAACTTTATGTTTAAAAAAAAATTTAATATTACTAGGTGTCAATTATGTGTAGGGATTAAGGAGGCGGGGGTTCTGATGGTTGTCATGGCAATGTATTATTGTTGTAAATGTATTACGCTAAATAAATTGTGTTCTCGTGATTCCGTGTTGTCGTTATTTCGTCCGTCTCCTAGCTCACTCGGCGAACCCTGTACATGGTGTCAGGTGTTAAAAGGAATAGAAACCGTGAGTAAATATAATATATTAATTAAAGAGGGAAAAAAAACAAATAAAATGGCGTCTAAAGCGGGTCAATTTCAAATCTTACCGCCACCTCAATTTAGTTTTAAATCGGAGGAATGGCCTCGTTGGAAGCAAAGATTTGAAAGATTTAGAAACGCGTCAGGTTTAAATACCCTGGCCGAAACGCAGCAAATAAATACGCTGGTGTATTCCATGGGCGAGGAAGCAGAAATTATTCTCGAATCCCTCAAATTGACTGATGAGGATATCAAAAAATATGATATAGTCATTGAGAGATTAGAAAAGCATTTTATAGCAAAAAAAAATGTAATATACGAGAGGGCTAATTTTAATCAAAGGACGCAGAAAGAATACGAGACGGTAGACAGTTTCGTAACAGACCTACGTAAGCTAGCAAAGTTTTGCAATTTTGGAACTCTAGAGGAGGAAATGATCAGAGACAGATTAGTGGTAGGTCTACGCGATGCAAAACTGTCTGAGACGCTCCAAATGGACGCGGAACTAACACTAGAAAAAGCGATAGCAAAAGCGCGGCAATCAGAAGCTGTGAAGGGACAGCAAAAGATAGTTAGGGCCATGACCGAACAGAAGGCAAATGCCGAAGTTGATACGGTCAAAAGCGAAATATGTAAGAAAAATAGTAATAGAATATTAAAACAAAACCCCGAGTCAGAGGGAAGGCTAGAGAGAAATAGCAAAGAATGTAGGAGATGTGGGCGAAAAGCAGTCCATGAGTTAAAAGACTGTCCCGCATATGGGAAAAAATGCTTTAAATGCAGAAAAATCGGGCATTTTTCGTTTTGTTGTCGGTCTAGAAAGATAAACGAGATAGAAGAGGGAGAAGATATATATATAAATACGATAGTCTCGAATAAAGACGAGCCCCCATGGTATAAAGATTTAAAAATAGAAAATGTTAATTTTAAGTTTAAATTAGATTCAGGAGCCGATGTTTCGGTTTTGTCGGAAAAAGATTTTTATAAAATAAAATCGAAAGTAAAGTTAGAGAAAACGAAGAAAAGGCTATATGGACCGGGCGAATCACGACTAGACGTAATGGGATTTTTTAAAACCGAATTAAATTGTAACGCAAAAAGATGCGGTAGTGAGATATACGTCATAAAAGGGGTAAAGGAACCGTTATTAGGAAGACCGGAAATAAAAAGTTTGGGTTTGATGATTAAGATAGGGTCGATAAATGAAGAATGTAAACCCAAGGAAGAATTTCCTAACTTATTTTCGGGCCTAGGGAAACTACAAGGGTTTTATAAAATTAAATTGAAACCGTTCAATACGCCATACGCGGTAGTCACCCCTAGGAGAGTCCCGCTACCCCAAAGAGAACAGGTAAAGAAGGAATTAGAAAAGATGGAGAAAGAAGGCGTAATTTGTAGGATAGAAGAGCCAACAGAGTGGTGCGCTCCAATGGTAGTAGTACCAAAAACGTCAGGGCAATTAAGAATTTGTGTAGATTACACAAAATTAAATCAGTCCATTTGCCGGGAGAGATTACAACTTCCGTCAGTGGATGAGAATCTGGCACAATTGGAAGAAGCGAAAGTTTTCTCCAAGCTAGACGCATGTTCGGGATATTTTCAAATTCCCTTAGACCCTGAGTCGGGTAAAATAACCACTTTTATAACCCCGTTTGGGCGTTATTATTATAAAAGACTTCCAATGGGAATATCGTCTGCAAGTGAACATTTTCAAAGGAGAATGACAGAGATAGTAGGCGATTTGGATGGAGTCATCAACCATATGGATGACATCCTAGTCTTCGGGAAGGATAAACGGGAACATGACAGGAGATTAAGGGCTGTATTGGAAAAGTTAAATGAAGCAGGGCTTACATTGAATGAGAAAAAATGCATCTTCGGTGTAAACCAAATAAAATTTTTAGGGCACGTAATAGATAAAAACGGCGTCAAGTCCGACCCCGACAAGGTAATTGCCATTAGGAAATTAGATAAGCCCTCGAACGCGAAGGAAATGAGAAAATTCTTAGGAATGACAAATTATTTATTAAAATTCGTGCCATATATGATGGACATTACTAAGCCTTTGAGAGATAAATTAAAAGAGAATAAATGGGACCAATGGAGTGAAGTAGAACTGAATGCGTTTGAAGAAATAAAAAATAAGTTAGCGACGACCCCTACACTAGCGGTTTTCCAAACGGATAGGGAAACGAGGATAGCCGCGGATGCGTCCAAAGACGGGTTGGGGTGCGTCATCGAACAACTAAAACAAGGGGAAGGTTGGAGACCTATTGCGTATGCGTCCAGAGCCATGAGTGAGACCGAGCAAAGGTACGCTCAAATTGAGAAGGAGGCACTCGCGATCACTTGGGCCTGCGAGAAATTCGAAAATTATATTCTGGGGATGACGATCGAAATTTTAACGGATCACCGTCCACTAGTAGCGCTTTTAATGGAAAAGCCATTGAATGATCTTTCCGCAAGATTGCAACGATTCAGAATGAGATTGATGAAATTTTCATACACCGTTAGACATGTAGCGGGGAAAAATTTTCATACGCCCGATGTATTGTCAAGGCTCACCGTAGAGAATGAAAGGAAAGATAAAGACATTTTAGAGGAAAGGGATACAGAATTATTTGTTCATCAAATAAGAAGGGAATTAGCGGTTTCCGATGTGGTTTTAGATTTAGTAAAATCTCATCAGGAGAACGATTCTCTCTCTCAAAAAATAATTAATTACGTAAAAGAAGGTTGGCCGAAATCGTTAAAAGACAACCAAATACCAGAATATTTTGAAAGTAAACGCGGAGAATTTACAATTTTAGACAAAATACTTATGTATAATAACCGAATTTTTATTCCAGAAAGTTTAAGAGGCGAGATGTTGAGAAGAATTCATGAGGGCCATTTGGGCATAAATAAGTGCAAAGATAGAGCCAGACAGTCCCTTTGGTGGCCAAATATGAATGCAGACGTGCAGGACTGGATCTCCAAGTGTCGTGAATGTCTACTGAACAATCCGCAAAGAAGAGAACCATTGATTTCTACACCTCTACCGGCTTACCCGTGGAAGGAACTTGGAACGGATATTTTCAACTTTAAAGGGAAAGAGTATTTAGTAGTGATGGACTATTTTTCAAAATTTCCGGAAGTAAGCTATCTGGAAAAAACGACGTCTTCCCATGTAATTTTAAAATTGAAGGCGATTTTTGCAAGATTTGGAATCCCAATTATTTTGAGGAGCGACAACGGTCCCCAATTCGCTTCCAGGGAATTTAAAGAATTTGCAGAGGAATACGGGTTTCGACACATCACGAGTAGCCCTCGGTATCCCCAAAGCAACGGGCTAGCGGAGGCGGCGGTAAAAATAATAAAAAATATTTTTACCAAATCGACCGATGTGTACAGAGGACTTTTGGCATACCGGACAACTCCTTTAAGCGCAGGGCTTTCGCCGGCGGAAATAATATTCGGGCGAAAAATCCGGAACACACTCCCGATACCGGAAGGAATCCTGGAGGCCCCGTCCCAAAGGTTGAATCACTTCAAAGAGAAGGAACAAGAAAGGAAAAGAAAAGCGGAGGATTGGTACAACAAGAGGCACCGTACGGGAGAGAAATCCCAATTGAAGGAAGGAGAAAAAGTATGGGTGCGGGACCAGAAAAGGTATGGGGAGATAAAGAGAACCCGGGGAGAACCTCGGTCATACGAAGTGGACTCCGAGGAGAACACCCTCCGCAGGAACCGGATCCAAGTAATCCCAGTTCCACCTCCACGTTCGGCGCCGACCACAGGAACCGAAACGACACCGCCACCGTACACAACCAGGAGCGGTAGAATCGTCAAACCACCGAGGAGACTCACCCTATGAAAGAAAGGGGGATGTGTAGGGATTAAGGAGGCGGGGGTTCTGATGGTTGTCATGGCAATGTATTATTGTTGTAAATGTATTACGCTAAATAAATTGTGTTCTCGTGATTCCGTGTTGTCGTTATTTCGTCCGTCTCCTAGCTCACTCGGCGAACCCTGTACAAATTAAGTAGCTTAAAAAAGTGTTGAAATTTCATATAGCAAAGCGTACGGGGCAGTAAAGGAGTCGGATATTGGAATCAAGATATTGGAAATGCAAATAACTCGTGTTCAAATCCCTCTATGAAAAAAAATAATAATTTTTAATTATTATAAATTATGATTTTTTACAATTTATAAGTAACTTTATGTTTAAAAAAAAAATTTAATATTACTAGGTGTCAATTAAGTAGCTTAAAAAAGTGTTGAAATTTCATATAGCAAAGCGTACGGGGCAGTAAAGGAGTCGGATATTGGAATCAAGATATTGGAAATGCAAATAACTCGTGTTCAAATCCCTATATGAACAAGTTTTATTTTGCCCTGCAATACTCACAATATTCCTGCAATATTGCCGCAATACTCACAATATTGCCTCAATATTCTCGTAATATTGCTGCATTACTCACAATATTCATGTAATATTGCCGGAATATCGCTGTAATACTCAAAATACCCCCATAATATTGCTGCAATACTTGCAATATTTCAGCAATATTCCATACAATATATATATATATATATATATATATATATATTGTAACCTTCCCATTTCATTGGCATTTGTTGCTATACGTGAGGTTTTTTTTTTATTAAAAAAAAACATTCACACTTTTTTCTCATTCACACTCAAACTTACACACACATTCACACTGTCTTTTCGGCAACTCAGGCCATTTAAGACTTTATACGATAACCGTTGTAATTAATATATATAATATATCATAGGCGTAGCCAGAAATTTTTGATGGGGGGGGTTTAGGATTATTTCTCCCCCCCCACCCGACTAATAGGGCAGTATAAGGCGTCTAATGAAATATATGACTGGCCACTTACCCCACCTTCGCTTCGCCCTCCCCCTGGACCCCCCCTCGAGGTGGCTCGGGCCCACCCTTTCTTAATTAAGTGCCGCAATTTTTCAATCAACTCGTATCAGGCAATAAATAATGCAAATCTCTTAATTTTATGTATATGGGCCTAAAATACCGGGGTGTCTCTCTATGTGTTTCTCTTGACCAGACTCCTACCTCAGACCTCTTAAAAAAAAAAAAAAATAAAAAATTTATTTATATAATAATTTTTATTATTTTTCATTTGCGAGATTTTTTTTTTTTTTTTTTTTTTTTAAAAACATTCACACTTTTTTCTCATTCACACTCACACTCACACACACATTCACACAGTCTTTTCGGCAACTCAGGCCATTTAAGACTTTAGACGATAACCGTTATTATATAAATATACATATAGGGGTCCAGGCATTCTTATTTAAGCCATTTGGTATCCAATTGGCTTAAATAAAATCATCGGACTGCCTGGGGTCCGAACCCGCGACGTTTGGTATACGAGGTTAGCATGCTAACCTCTACGCCATGCCCCGAGGGCCATTTGCGAGATTTAATCAATTTTAAGCGGCTTTAATTTTTTATAAAGCATAACAAAAATCAATTCTTTTCAATGGGAAAATTCTGAATTTTCTCGAATTTTTTGCGTTTTATTTAATTTTTTTTTTTTAAGCTAGAGAAAATTATTATTTTTTACTTTCTCTTACCCTATATATGAAATATATAGAGAGAAAAAGTATTTTGCATTATAGAGCTTGAATATCTAGTCATGGCTTGGGTCCAATGGGGGGTTTTGAACCCCCAAACCCCCCCCCCCCGTGGCTACGCCTATGTAATATATTGTGGGTTCAGGCATTTCTATTTAAGCCATCTGGTATCCAAATGGCTTAAATAATAAAACCCCTACAGACTTTTATTTGTTTCATATAACTTCCCTTTTATATAAATCAGAAAAGCAAGGCGCATTTTTAATTTTGATTTCACCTCGACTCTGAGCAAATATAATGCGATAAATATTAAGTTATCCCATCAATAGATCTTTTAACGGCATTTACGGTCATTAAATCAATTGTCAGACAATTTAATTTATACAAATTTTATCTCGCCGATAGGGAAGCGAATCACTGACCTCTAGAAATCAGAATAAATAAATAATAAAGAATTATATATAATATTTAATGTGTTGGTCCATCAAGTAATTATGAAAAACATATAACCAAGTATTTATTAATATAAATAAGCGAAAAATGTAGGTACCGCCGGGAGTCGCACCACGGATCTGTTGATTTACGCTCAACATGCCCTACTACTGGACCACAGTACCTCACTCGCTTATTTGGCAGGGTGAGCGTAAATCGACAGATCCGTGGTGCGACTCCCGGCGGTATCTACATTTTTCGCTTATTTAAATTAATAAATACTTGGTTATATGTTTTAAATAAATAATTAATTATAATTAATAAATATTACGATATTAAAGACCAAATAGTTCATTTTTCTTATATTTTTGAATAAAAACATTTGGTTTCAGATAATGCATAGATTAATTGACCTATTTGGTTGATGATTTTTTTTTTCTACTAAATAAAAAGATTAGGCTTCTTGATTTGTTTAGTTCCTATCCAAAAATATTTATCTTTACTATGAGTAATGCAATTTTTAAGGATAATTTCTAACATAATTGAAAATTATAACACTATATATTTTTATTTATTTATTTTTGGATTTACAGGGGTGGAATTTTGAGAAAATTGAAAGAAAAAAAAATACACCAGTACTAGTATTAGTAGTCCTACTCAAAGTTGCTGGTAACAAGTCTAAATAAACAAGTTTGGGCGGACGGATAAATTTCATGGTTTTTACTTGTAAATTATTCCCATTAATAATAGGGCCCGAAAAAAAGGTTGGGAGATGAGACAGCTAAAATACTTTCCTCCTCTCTTATAGATAGACATCTAATCTTAATTAAATAAATATTATCTTTTAACTCAATCAAAAATTTTTTTTTTAAATTATACAATAATTTTATCAGCGTGTAGAATATTTGTTAAGTCATTCATTTACTTTTGATTACCCTGAAAAACAATCCCCAGATATCTGGCATGATGTTTACATTTTCTAATGCCGCTTTTCATGCTGATTACAAATATGAAAACCATTTTTCTCTATCACGTCAGGTTTTCAAGATATACACAAAAACATATATTTTTTAATCCCGCCGGGGTAGATCAACGCCATGGTCTTAGGCAACCGTGTTTAGCCCGCAGAATATATCGTCGCTTGCATCACGTAGTGACGTATCTCAAAAAAAATTACAAATTGAGATACAACGGGTATGGCCGTGTCCTGGCGTTCTTTACATTATCACAAAGTGACGAATCTGTATTTCCATGTTTTTTCGTATTATTTAGGTTTTTTGGTTTTGCGTATCTACACATTTAATACAACACAAACTTTAAACAGCTCTCCTGAAAAATGATAGAAATTGAGATACGAGCAATGTTGCTGCATAATAAATAAATATTGCTTTGTAAGATTCCTGCAATATTACAGGCTGTCTGGGTAGTGAGAAAGAATTGGATTCATATCAAAAATTCGATGTCGAGATTTTGATGGATATACACCTTTTGATGTTCCCTGAATCCAAAAAAGTTGTTTTCACGACATGGTCTGTCTGTGTGTGTGTGTGTTCAATTTTAAGCATGAAGGGATTGAGCTAGGAGGTTGAAATTTTAGATTTTCACAAAATTCGCTCCAACGATTTTGATAAAAATTCAAAAATCAACTATTTATTACATTCTCTTTAAAATGTATATTCTCATTTTGCCATTCAATTCTTCTGATCTTCTGAAGACCACTTTACTCTTGTACTTCATAGGAAGGATAGGAAAAATGTTTGCCATGGCAACAAAATATAAATATTTTACTTACTAATAAATCTTACATATGGGTAATTCCACACCAAAACAACATGGCACTACATGGACCCATTTCAGATTCAAAAATGCCACCCAAATGCTGATTTCTCATGGCAAACTGATGATAAGTTGATAGAAAGAAAAAAATTTTTATGTACATTGCGGCCGTAAAACTCTTTTTTCCAAACGACTTCGCATTGTATATTTCCGATCCGTTGTTTGCAGAACATGAGTCGTTTAAAAAAAAGATGTTGATGCAATCCGAGACATAGGAGCTAGTAAAGCATTCACCGTACCTGGGACACGCAATTTTCATGAATTTGTTCCAAAAAATAGTCCCATCATTCAATGCAAAAAAGTGAGCACCGATACGAATTATTGTTTGGCATACGATCTTATCAATAAAAAAAACTTAAAATTTATGCTGGTCTTTCATTTTAAAAACTTGTTTGAACTATTTCCCAAAACTATAATTGTTTCTTTTTACGAAAATGAAAAACTAAAACATTTTGAGATGACTTTAAGTGAATTTGAACTATTAATGAGTTGTAACATTGTCCCAGATCATTGGATTGGTACGTTTTTTTTTTTTAATTATACAGAATTTAATGGAGAATAAAATGGTATTACTCAAAAAGTCGTACACTTATAGGCAACATATAAAAATTAATAAAGAATGCAGAAGTCAAAATCACAAAAAAACATGTTTTTTGAATTTTCCCAATTTTGACCTACTAAACATGCTTTCCCCAAAAAAATATTTAAACCCCATCAAAGTACACATGTTTTAGAGTAACTTAAGCATGGAAAAGTAATTTTAAAAATATATGTTTTTCGGGAATAATTTAATGAAAATAACACCTTAAAAATCACAAATTCGTATATTTCTCCTATTAGAGGTGAAAATTTTCGGGTTTTTCGGTGATTTTTGGATTCTACGGTCAATTTCCCTTAGGAATAGTGCTCGAAACCAATTTTTTTCATTAAACTATTCAAACTGTAAACAAATTTCCAAAATTGTACTCTGGAACGTTGAAAATGAGTGAAATTTTAATTTTGAGTTTTACGGCCGCTATGTACATAAAAAATTTTTTCTTTCTATCAACTTATCATCAGTTTGCCATGAGGAATCAACATTTGGGTGGCATTTTTGAATCTGAAATGGGTCCATGTAGTGCCATGTTGTTTTGGTGTGGAATTACCCATATTGAATTTTAATATATCGGCGGAAACTAAATATATGTCGACACGAAAAATCTGGTGTGACAAGCACAGAACACAACTTTCGATTTTCGATTACCGAAGGTAAGAGAAAGTTGTGTGCTGTGCGACATTTTTGAGACTTGCGATCTTCATTTGGAATCAGTTTCATTGAAAGGAGATGGTGGGTAGGATTCCTATTCGCTTGTGGATATTGTTAGAGCATTGATCTAAGATTTAAAAAAATAACGTTGGAATTGCTGCTTGGAATATAAATTTATAATACGCATTAAGTATCAAAGACGTGTTTGACATTTTTCTAAACACTTAAAAAATTTAAGCATCTTAATATTTATTAATAAATTAATTTTTCTTTAATTTTTTTACTTTGCAATTAAGGCTTGTGACTTTTAAATACAATAATTTTAAAATCATAAATATTAAACTGATAAAAATCAAAATGGTAGCGATGATATCTAGTAGGTAATATTGATACCAAGGAAGTTCCATTCCTGGAGAGCGTAGATGTCTCGCTCCTTTATTTCTGATAATATACTCCACCCACCATACCGCTGTCTCTTGAGGGGTTTTCTCACGGTCGTGGAAAATTGTTGAATATCTTTTGGCAGTTTGTGAATATCTAAAAAAAAAAAAAAAAAAAAATTTTATATGTTTTATAAAATATCATAATATCGATTAATCAGTATCTTATTGAATAGAAAAAATATTATAATTTTAATCACCCAGAAGTTAATTAAACCTTTATATTAATTTGAATCAGGAACTAAATAATTATTACTCCCCCTCTTAGAATACGCCACTGCCTGTGCACCCTAAACCTCAAATCCCTCTACCCCTTGACGAATTCTTGAGACTTCCACGGGAAACATTTTATTCATAAGACATTTTATATTAGCAATAATAATTCATTAAAAGAATAGGTGTGCACTGCACACTGTGCAGAGTATTATACAGTATTTTAAATTATAAAAAAGTTTTGCGATTACATTATATTTTATTATTTTATAAATATTAGGTTTTGTATAGCATGTATGCCTTTTGTGTTGCCTAACCTCGAGGATAAATTCTTTTCACTTTTATTTAAATTGAAAATTATTATAAAATAAAAAAAATACATTCAAATATTTTGGAAATTTTAGAGTCTGCTTTAACTACTGGGTCTCTATCTCCTCAGCACATTCGTTTAAAAATCGGACTGTAGATTTTATTATTTATGTAGTGTACGTCTATCTATCCAATTATAATTTTGATTTTCTGGTGCCAAAGGTCAAGCATTCGCAAACACTTCTAGGCGAGAAATTTATATCAAGTGAATTAGATACCAATCAATTGGAATAAGGGTCTAAATGGCCTCAGATGCCGCAAAAGACCTTAACAAATTTTTTTGTTTTCATTGGATTATATATAATTTTTTTTTTGTCAATTGTGCAAGTATCATTAAATATAAATTTTTTTAGGACATATTTCATAAAAAAATACTATTAATTATAGCATTTGAAACAATATTCCGTGCTTAAATCAATTTTTAATTTTTTGGCGCTTGAAATGGGTGTTAAAAAGTAATGTAAAAACAATCAGCGTTAAAAAAATGCTATACTCTAAACAAAGTTTTAACAGCGACGTTAACATGTTGCTTTTATTTCAAAGCTATCAAAATCATAATTTTACTTTTTAGTTTAAGGACGCCATTTTTTTATTTTAAACACGATGTTAAAATATTAAAAGCACCCCCTAGACATGGCATTAATTTTAACACTATTGCATAACAGAAATATATACTATAATTCTTCTTCTTCTACTTTAATATAAAATATGATTATTATTTTTATTTACTTGACTTACTTCCCTTTTAAAATTTCATTCACCGCCCAGTCCAGCGATGCTTCCGTAACGTTTTCAAAATCGATTGTTATTCCTATCCCTTTATCTTGAACCCTTCTCATATTTAATATCTGATCGGCAAAGATGGGAATTCCTATAACCGGTACGGCCCTATCAAGTGCTTCGATTGTACTCAAAAGTCCTCCATGCGTGATGAACAATTTTAAATTTGGATGAGCTGTAAAAAGATTATTATTATGATGATATCACTAACTAAAAAAAATGAATTTTCTACCTAAAATATCAGCCTGAGGAAACCATTCCCCAAGGAGAACATTATCAGGTTTTCCAGGAAACCAACCATTCAAGTCCCATTTCCAAATCACTCGCTGTTTTATTTTTGAAAATACCTTAAAATGATATTTTTGGTTAATAAAATACATATTTAGATATAATGGAAAATTTACCTTTATAAAAGCATTTCTTTTTTCTGAATCCATTTGGGAAAATTTAATATACGACCCCAAGCCCAAATAGATAGCACCATATTTAGCTTCATCCAAGTACTTCTGCAAATACTAGAAATAGAAAAGTATTAATAGAACAATGGGTCAATGCACTTTTTTTGGATAGATTTTCATTTAGAAAGGAAGTTTAAAAAATCTGGTGTGACTGGCGCACAGCACACAACTTTCTCTTACCCTTCGGTAAGAGAAAGTTGTGCACCGTGCTGGTCACACCAGATTTTTTGTGTCGAGATATATTTAGTTTCCGATAGCACCTTAGTTTCAAACTTGCATTTTAAATGTTGACTGCTTCAAATAAACTATGGTTATTTTTCAAAATTTTAATCTCATATTTGGACATTTTATACACAATATAGAATCGTAAATAAATACAAAATTTCATAAGAATTGGAAAAAAAAATTTTAAATGCCTAAAAAGTTCTAAAGGGGACCCGACCCTCTTTTAAATCGAAATTAACATACAAATCCCTATAGGAAATTAACATTGTTCCTATGCGAAGATAAGGTGGAAAGGGATTTAAAAAGAGTAGAGAGAGACGATAATGTTTGCAAGTGAGAGAGAGACATATATGTTTTCTTTGAAACAATTAAAGACACAAATAAATTTAAAAAAAATGGGAATTTAAATAATAATTGATTTTTTAATCTAATAAAAAGAAAAAGATTTAAATTCCGTTACCATGACAACCATTTCTATCTTTCCTATGAAGAACAAGAGTAAAGTGGTCTTCAGAAGATTTCAACGGCAAAATGAGAATATACATTTTAAAGAGCATCTAAAATATAGTTCATTTATGAATTTTAAAAAAAATCCTTGGAGGGAATTTTGAGAAAATCGAAAAAAAACTGAAAAAGTACATCAGTAAAGTACTAGTACTTTTTGGCCGATTTTGTTCAAAAGCTTATTTTGAGATTCTTCAAAGGTACCTAAGTTAAATATAAAATTTCAATCCGCTAGCTCAACTCCTTCATGCTAAAAATCTGTCCACACACACACACACACACACACACACACACACACACACGACCAATTTGCGGGACCCACTTTTTTGGACTCAGGGGACCTCAAAACATGTATATCCATCAAAATCTCGACATCGAATTTTTGACATGATCGCAATACTTTCTCTCTCTATATATTTCATATATAGGGTACGAGAAAGTAAAAATTCTTCTGAATTTTTGTTTATTTTTTTATTTTTTCTTAAGGTCTTTTTCAACATCTAAGACCATTTAGACCCCATCCCTATTTATTTCAAATGATTTGCAGTCAATTCAATTGAAATAAATTTTTCTCGCTTGGGACGGGAAGCGAACTCGAGTCCCGGGCAGGAGAAACTAGTGTCTTCTCTCTGTTTCGTTATAGTTTTAGTCATTTGTGTGTTTACTTTATTTTATTTTTTTTTTCTTTCTATTCTTGTATACAATACAGTATATATTATTATAGTATGGTAACTGGTCTCGAATTAAAAATTTAAAAGTTGATTTCCTTAATCATTATGAAAATACGATAAAGAGTGTTGCCTATTTACAGGCGTTTTTGAAATTTTTCTTAAATTATTTAATTTTAGATACCAAATGCCTGGACTACAATATATATTGTTGTATCAAGAAAGGGTTGCTGGAGCAGAGACTGGGAGCCAAATTTTTTTTGGAGGTGGGGCTCCGAATTATAATATAGCCTCGGGGCATTTAGGTTTTCTATTTCCCTGTTATTGTATTGAATAGATTATTAAAAACAAATAGACTTTTACTTTTCTTTAACATGAATAAGAATTGAATATTGGTTCTGACAATAAAATAATGATATTTACCTTTGGAAGAATTTTTTTCTCCTGGATATGTATACCTGCCACATTGACTATGTTAGGCATGCCAGGCCTCGCATAACTGAACGTTTCATGATTATTAAGCAACAAAAGTGAAGTGTTCATTTCTATTTCTGAAATCGATGGCATATTCGGAATTTCAAAGTATTTTCTCATCCAATAGTCCAGTTTAGGAATATAAATAAAATAACGGGCTAAAATGTAATAGGAATATATTTAGTACACTCTTCAAAGAATTGCTTAATGTGTGATTGAAAATATCAATATAATAATGATTATACTGTATAATAATTTAGTTAATTGTTTTTAAAAAGAACTTGCTCTTGCTATTGACAGTCACCACCCTTTCAGATTCAGGGTTGGACATACAAGAGTAATGTTAAATAATAGGCTGAAGATTCCGAGCTCGATTCCGGTGGATGTTTAGCCCACCATCAATATAAATCTCACATTTAATTAGTTAAATAATAAATTATATTGTATTTCATATGTTTTTCTTCTTTTTTCATTATTATTTTTAACCTAATTGATATTATCTTGTGAACAGTAGATAGAAATTACTGTGAGTCAGCCCGTGGTTGTTTGGCCAATTTTGGGAAATAAATTCGTAAGGTATTCCCCTAGCATGCCAAATTCTTAAGAGAAACGGTTCCCACGGTTAGATTAATACACGTAAAATCGTTACTGCCAGAATATCACAACCATTCATATTTGAAAAAATATTTGTAATATCCTCACGATATCAAGGAATGAACCACTACTGAATATAGTTAATATAAATTATAGGAAGTTTAAAAATAATAATAGATCATTCTTCGTTTAGCACCATTGCCTTTACCACATGTCTTCTAGCGAGATTAATCACAGTTTTTATGACAAAATTGAGGGCTATTTGTTTTTTTGACACCGCATGATCCTGAAGAAGGAGCCGTTTTGGCCCCAAAACGTCGACTTATAGCGAACGGAATTAATCCAAATAAATTGCCTGATCATCAGCTTCGGATTTTATTTATTCATCCTTCTCAATAATAATAGACTTGGTACTGAAGAATAGAAAAATGTTACCTATTTTAACAGCAACGCCGAATATTGTGTTTTTAAATCTATCGATAAATTGCATTTTTGTATCTAGATACAGATAAGGTTCGAATACATAAGCATAGGGAGTTGGAGCACCGACGGCATCGGTTACCCAGAAACTTCCAATATAAGAAGCTATCTAAAAAAGAATAAATAAATATTTAAAATACTATAAACAAAAAATGGTATTTTCATTGATTAAAAATAAAATAAATTTATCTTCAAGAATCAAAATTGCACATTTCCCCTTTTTACCTGAATGAGCGGAACATCAAGAATATAAGCAAAACCCATGAAGCATTCGTTCGAAAATCCTTCAATGATCACCACATCGTATTGACCTTTGGCCTTCATTAAAGGCTTGAATCCTGGCTGTGCCAGGACAATTTCACATATTTCCATTCCTGTACCAAATACAAACTCCATCCATTCTACCATTGTAATGGAATTCATTTTGAAGAAATTAGCGTCCACTGTCAAATCAATTAAAAATATTATCAATCCGATGAATAAATAATTATGCCGAATTAATTTACCTATAGTTTTGTGAGTACCATTGACTTTGAAATCACGATAATTTTTCATTGGCTTCTCAAGAGGCCGAGGAGAGTAAACTGTGACGTTATGACCAGCTCTGGCTAATGTCTTCATCACACTCAAATTATACATTAAATGGCTTGGATAATTAAATGGAAATAACCCAAGAATCCGGTACCCATCGCAAAATGCTAATAAGAGACCAAAAATTCCACAAAAACTTATTAATTTCATTATCTAAAAAAAATTTGTACAAATCGGGCTTAAACATAAAAGAAATATATATTTCACCGAAATAGAATTCGATGAATTACCTTCTTGACTTTTTAGGCTACTGGCCGTAAGCTTAACAAGAAAGGCGAATATAAAGACTTACTCTGTTATGCAATCGCTAGTAAGTTGTTGGTAAAGGTCAGAGGTCTGCAAACCGCGATTTACGAGCTTCACGAGTATATGTGTGTAGTTCGTCAAATTAAAAATATTTACCCAAAAGATCATTTTATTTTAATGGCGTAGTGATAATGCTTTTGATTAAAATAAAACACCCGTTGCCAAAATACTTATTTTTGAAAAATAGAGTAGTTTAAAGCAAAAATTGCTGCTCTAAAGAATAAATTTGGGTCTTTAGCCTCTAAAGTCAATTTTTTAAAATTTTCTTTTGAACACATCAAAATCTTATCTATGTGAGCAAAAAATAGAAAAATAAAGAATTTCTATATATGTTAATATATATAGAGAGAAATGGAAGTATTGGATTCATGTCAAAAATTCGATGTCGAGATTTTGACGGATATACACGTTTTGAATCAAAAAAGTGGCCTGTCTGTCTGTGTGTGTGTGTTTGTGTGTGTGTCTGTAAACACTCAAATTTGCTCCAACGATTTTTTTTTAAATTCAAAAATCAATTATTTTTTAGATTCTCTATAAAATGTATATTCTCATTTTGTGATTGAAATCTTCTGAAGACCACTTTACTCTTGTACTCCATAGAAAAGATAGGAGAAATGGTTGCCATGGTATCAAAATATAAATATTTTCCCATACTTATAAATTTTACATCTTGAAATTCGAATGTACTGTACTGTCGGTAACTAAATACATTTCGACACAAAAAATCTGGAGTGACAAGCACAGAACACAACTTTCGAATACCGAAGGTAAGAGAAAGTTGTGTGTTGTGCGACCAGTCACACCAGATTTTTATATTTTAGCTGTCATCTCTTTTACAGTATAATATTATAATAAATTATAAAATATGGCCAAGGTGTCTTATAAAAATTATTTATTTTCTAATATTTCATATAATAATTCTATCACATAAATAATAACCTAAAATAAAAAAATATTTGCATATTTTAACTTTTTTTATTATATTATAGAAGAAGTTTATATTTAAAATATTATCTTGGATTACAACTATATTATAAATATATATAGGGCTAATCAGGGCTGGATTTACACACAACAAACCTCCCTCTAGATCTCACAAACAAATGCAAACCTCAGGGACATCCACTAAACAGTCCTGTGGGCCAGCATGATTGCGTTTTCGTAAAAAATCCATCTTCACCATTACCTCCTAACCACTCTTCAAAATGGCTCCAACAGGAGAGCCAAAACGTCGAGTAAATCTCAACAACTAACGCGTCAAAATGGCTCCAACAGGAGAGCCGAAACGTCGAGTAAATCTCAACAACTAACGCGTCAAAATGGCTCCAACAGGAGAGCCGAAACGTCGAGTAAATCTCAACAACTAACGCGTCAAAATGGCTCCAACAGGAGAGCCGAAACGTCGAGTAAATCTCAACAACTAACGCGTCAAAATGGCTCCAACAGGAGAGCCGAAACGTCGAGTAAATCTCAACAACTAACGCGTCAAAATGGCTCCAACAGGAGAGCCGAAACGTCGAGTAAATCTCAACAACTAACTACTCTGAGAAAAAACATATCTTAACATACACTCAGTCGCGGAAGTCTTCTATTTATTGAGACTAGCGCACAGGATTTAGGCAACCCAACTGGCACACGCCTGTATCATTCGAAATTAAGTTATTTTTTTTGATAAGACATGAAGATAATTTTTATTTTGTTATAACAGTAACTTGAAAATAGAATATTTAAAAAAGTTATCGAATGTTGTGAAAAAGGTTCATGTTGTCTATTTTGACAAGGTTCTTCTCGTTACAGACGTGTGCCATTTGGGTTGCCTAGATCCTGTCTCAATACTTATGAGGTTGATGGTACATTTTGTTAGTTTTGGAGTCCATTCAACTGTAGAGGTCCCACAAAAAAAGATAAAAAAAATGTATTTATTTCAACAAGAATACTCTTATTAATATGAATTAAAAACAACCAAAACGCCCTCGGGCTTGGTGTAGTTGGTAGCGCACTTGCCTTGTATACCAAGGGTCGTGGGTTTGGATTTTTCTACATTTTGGATTCTAATATATTGGCGAAAACTAATAATATCTTGACACAAAAAATCTGGGATGACAAGCACCTAACACACCTTTTAATTATTTAGAGAAGAGAAAGTTTTGTGCTGTGCGACCAGTCACGCCAGATTTTTTCTGTCTTTTTGCAATGGATAATTCGCATAAAATAGAAATAATTTATTTTTCTTTAAAAGAAAATCTTTTAAATTCATTATTTTAATTTTATTGCTTGTGTTCTATTTTTAGAGCATTGTTGGCGCCTCTCCCCCCACTCCAGTCAGTGCGGCGACCGTCGCCGCCTCAGGCAGCCACCGTCAGTTAGTCTACAGGCAGGCGAGGCGTCGCGACGCTGCAGGTCAAACGCCAAGGCATTTTCTCTCCTCTCTTCGTTGAAATTCTCTCCAATTCATCACCAACAGGTAAATATCACTCAATTATTTATTGCGTTTCAATTTAATTATAAAAGCGAAGTAGAAGAGATACATACAGTTATCCTTTTATATCGCAATTTTATGTCGTTTTCTTATGAAGGTCAAAGCAAGAAGTTTCAAATCTTAGGTTAGAGTGAATTCAATAATGGAATATTTTTTGAATACCATTTATTTTCAAAAAATAAGACATTAAAATTGATTTTATTTCGTCTCTTTAATTAAATGTAAATATTATCAAAATTTTAATTCATATAACAAAGGAAAAGGTGGAATTAAAATAAGGAAACCTCAATATATTATAACTAATTCGTTTCCGTTTTGAACAATCTTCCGACCTGTCATAAAATTTATTTTTATAAAAAAAGAGAAATTTTTGTTTATTTGTTAACTCCATGAACAAAATTCTAGTTCAGAATCGTTTGTCATGATTATGATATAAATATATTAACGAATCAACTCAAGATGTATTTTCTTCTTTAATTTTCATCAACAAATTAAAGTTACATTTAAATAATTATGAGTAGCTACCAATTAATTGAAATAAATAGAGATGCAGTAGGCCTACCTAATAATAATAATAGAATAGAATAGAAATGGAGTATTTCAATTTCATTACATAAGTAGACTATTTATTTTTTTAATACATATTTCATTTTTTACTTTTTTTCTTTGGTAAGGGAAAACAAAAATTAACATTAAAAAAATCTGGCACACAGCACACAACTTTCTCCTAATCGAAAGTTGTGTTCTGTGCTTGTCACACCAGATTTTTCGTGTCGACATATATTTAGTTCCCTACAGTACGAAACTTTTGAATGCAAATGTAAAATTTATAAGTGTTGGAAAGCCCTCGGGGCTTGGAGTAGGGGTTAGCGTGCTAACCTCGTATACCAAACGTCGCGGGTTCGGACCCCAGGCAGTCCGATAATTTTATTTAAGCCATTTGGATACCAAATGGCTTAAATAAGAATGCCTGGACCCTGGAACTGAAAAAGTACATCAGTAAAGTACCAGTACTCTTTGGCCGATTTTGATTAAAAGCTTATTTTCACAGTCCCGGGGGTGTTTAACTTATAAAATTCCAGCCTCATAGCTTCCTTCATGTTTAAAATTGAACACACAACCTATCCTCAAAACGTGTATATCCATCAAAATCTCGACATAGAATTTTTGACATGAATCCAATACTTTCTCTCTCTCTCTCTATATATATATATATATATATATATATATAGGTAAGAGAAAGTAAAAATGTGAAAATAATCTAATTTTATTTTATTTCTTGTATTATTGACAGAGCATTGTTGGCGGTGCTTGCTGGCTTCCCCCACTCCAGCCAGCGCGGCGACCGTCGCCGCCTGAGGCAGCAACCTGCAGTCAGTAGATAGACAAGCAGGCGAAGCTGCAGAACAAACACCGAATTTTCTTTCTCTCTTCGTTAAAACTCTCTCGAAAACATCACCACTAGGTAATTATCATTCACTCATTATCTTTCGCTTTCAATCTCTAGGAAGATATAGATAATAAATTAATTTAAGAGTTAAAATTGAATAAGATCGAGTCTGTCCTAAGCTTTTAAATATTATTATCAGATTCAATACATGTCTAAATGCCGGACTCTCTCTCACTCTTCTCCCGTTTATTACTTTCTCTTACCCTATATATGAAATATATAGAGAGAGAAAGTATTGCGATCATGTCAAAAATTCGATGTCGAGATTTTGATGGATATACATGTTTTGAGGTCCCCTGAGTCCAAAAAAGTGGGTCCCGCAAATTGGTCTGTGTGTGTGTGTGTGTGTCTGTGTGTCTGTGTGTCTGTATGTGTGGAACCATTTTTTTAGCATGAAGGAATTGAGCTACCGGATTGAAATTTTATATTTAACTTAGGTACCTTTGAAGAATCTCAAAATAAGCTTTTGAACAAAATCGGCCAAAAAGTACTAGTACTTTACTGATGTACTTTTTCAGTTTTTTTCGATTTTCTCAAAATTCCCTCCAAGGATTTTTTTTAAAATTCATAAATGAACTATTTTTTAGATGCTCTTTAAAATGTATATTCTCATTTTGCCGTTGAAAGCTTCTGAAGACCACTTTACTCTTGTTCTTCATAGGAAAGATAGAAATGGTTGCCATGGTAACGGAATTTAAATCTTTTTCTTTTTATTAGATTAAAAATCAATTATTATTTAAATTCCCATTTTTTTAAAATTTATTTGTGTCTTTAATTGTTTCAAAGAAAACATATATGTCTCTCTCTCACTTGCAAACATTATCGTCTCTCTCTACTCTTTTTATTAAATTCCCTTTCCACCTTATCTTCGCATAGGAACAATGTTAATTTCCTATAGGGATTTGTATGTTAATTTCGATTCAAAAGGGGGAACTTTTTAGGCATTTAAAATTTTTTTTTCCAATTCTTATGAAATTTTGTATTTATTTACGATTCTATATTGTGTATAAAATGTCCAAATATGAGATTAAAATTTTGAAAAATAACCATAGTTTATTTGAAGCAGTCAACATTTAAAATGCAAGTTTGAAACTAAGGTGCTATCGGAAACTAAATATATCTCGACACAAAAAATCTGGTGTGACCAGCACAGTGCGCAACTTTCTCTTACCGAAGGGTAAGAGAAAGTTGTGTGCTGTGCGCCAGTCACACCAGATTTTTTTTGTTAAAGTGAATAATTATATAGTGTAAATCACACCGAAACCTATAGTCACTCAACTCATTCCACGTTGAGCGATTTATTAAAGGTGTTTAATAATCTCGTTTGTTTTTTAATAATAAGAAATAAAAATCTGGTGTGACAAGCACAGAACACAACTTTCGATTACCGAAGGTAAGAGAAAGTTGTGTGCTGTGTCGACATGTATTTAGTTTCCGACAGTACGGTACATTCGATTTTCAAGATGTAAAATTTATAAGTATGGCAAAATATTTATATTTTGTTACCATGGCAACCATTTCTCCTATCTTTTCTATGGAGTACAAGAGTAAAGTGGTCTTCAGAAGATTTCAATCACAAAATGAGAATATACATTTTAAAGAGCAACTAAAAAATAGTTGATATATGAATTTTAAAAAAAATCGTTGGAGCAAATTTAGAGAAAATCGAAAAAAACTGAAAAAGTGAATCAGTAAAGTACTAGTACTTTTTGGTCGATTTTGTTCAAAAGCTTCGTGTCACGTCCCATGGGGGTGCCTAACTTAAATATAAAATTTCAACCTCCTAGCTCTTTCCCTTCTTGAGATATTTTGTTCACAGACAGACACACACACAGACACACAGACAGACAGACAGACCATGTCGCGAAAACCACTTTTTTGGATTCAGGGGACCTCAAAACGTGAAGATCCATCAAAATCTCGACATCGAATTTTTGACATGAATCCAATACTTTCTATATATATATTACATATATACATAGGTAAGAGAAAGTAAAAACAAACAATTTTTTTATTCTTATTATATTTATCTTTTTCATATATTAAATTGATTCTTTATTTAAAGAATTTATTAATGTCTATAGGCATCAGTTTAGAAAAATATGGGGGTTATTAAAATAATACTTCACTTGGTTATTTATAAAAAATTTTTAATTGACTCAACATCTTTACATTTTTATTAAACAGGACTAAATTAAGGATTAAAAATCTAGTGTGACTGGTCGCACAGCTCACTACTTGCTCTTATCTTTAGTAAAATAAAGTTGTGTACTGTGCTTGACACATCAGATTTTTTGTGCCGAGAAGATTTCAATGGCAAAATGAGAATATGCATTTTAAAGAGCATCTAAAAAATAATTGATTTTTGAATTTTAATCAAAATCTTTGGAGCGAATTTTGTGAAAATTGAAAAAAACTGAAAAAGTACATCAGTACTCATTGGCCAATTTTGTTTAAAAGCTTTATTTTCACTGATCAGGAGGGTCCAAAACTTAAATATAAAATTTCAACCTTATTATATAATTTCAACCTTATGATATAGATAATTAATTTAATAGTTAAAATTGAATCGAGTCTGTTAA
>JAKCPI010011619.1:0-36411 GCA_023213315.1 Euborellia annulipes | reverse complement strand
TGAATGAAAGGAAAAACAGATACGGATGAACCATTCCCCCGTGAACCATTTAACTTGGCCAAGACTGGGTTGCAAATGTTGGCAGAGCAAACTTGTTGCTAGGCTAATAAAAAAAAATTTCGGAAAAGTATCTCTCAACTAAAAACATTAAATAAGAGAGAGAGAATGCTTTTTATTTGAGTTATGTTAATAACTTTCAAATGATGATAAATTTTCCTGGTGATAAGGGAAATAATCGTGGAATCTTTGTCTGATTGATGATAAATATTAAATAAAATATAAATAAAAGAGGATGAATTAGCATAAAAATTCTTCATTATTATTAATGGATTACTTTATGTAATGTAAAGTGTGATCATTTGTTTGTCAAAGACGAGGGCAAACAAACAAATCAAGACGATACATTTTTCGCTATCTTTTAAGAAATAAAATTAGAAACAAAAGAAAAATGTTTTAGACTTTTTTTTTAAATGAACCTTATAAACATTTTTATAGAGAAAGAGAGAGAGTTTTGACATCGTATAAATCGGGATGCCGTTTAGAAAAATGGGGCAGACGAAAATAGATTTAAAAATATTATAAAAAGAAATTATACCCACATTTTACTATCATATATCAAGATGCACACACTCTCTAGATTGATTCCCATTCGAAGTTGCCCATTCAGCCAACTAAGACGCTACTCCTTTTACTAGATAAACATAAAATCTCACACGATTAAATAAAACTCGTATTCAAAATTAATTTCTTGAATTAATTGTGAATACGAGCTAGCTATCAAGTGGAGAAAATTATTTATTTAATTTTTACTTTTTAATATACAGGAATTTTACTTAGCAAAAAGGACAAAAATATTTAATTTTTATATAGATTACAGAATTTTTACATAAAAGTACAAAGTAAATTCACATGAAGAACAGCAAACATCAAATGTCTCTTCTAATGATGATTCTTGATTAAAAGTCTTCTTCTGGATCGGCAGTAAAAATCTTCTTAGTGTTCTTCTTTATTCTTCCTAATCTTGAGGGGTCGGCACTAATATCTTCTTAGTCTTCATAGATGCAAAAAGAATGTGCTTTACGCGAAATTCTTTTGATTCTTCGCATTAAATGCATTAAATTCACAAAATAAGAGCGAATAGATCTTTAAAAAAATAAATAAATATTTAAAAAAGTGTGCAAAAATTGCAAAAAATAAAATTCTTTAAGTGTGATCACTCTCCAAAATTCATATAAATCATCATAGTAAGTGAAGCTAAGCTAAAGGACCTATTTTATTATAGTATTTCGAGCCCAGGGAGAGCGATCCCCCACACCTCTAAAATTCCCTTTCCTATTCTAAGAGAAAGTAATTCTAAGGATGCAATAATTTTGGCCGAAATCATTGAAAATAAATGAATTTTGAAAAGAAACTTGTTGTATTTTCATTGGACATATCCTCTTAACACATAAATCCGAACTGAACTGAGTAGAAGAAGAATACCCTGCCTAAGTCTATTAGTCATGAAATCGAAGTGATATTACTCTCCACAAGGAAATCTTTATATTCCCTTGCTGCCCGAAATCTATGTGATCAGATTCCAAAATCCAATGAAACATGACAAGTTTCAGTTTTTGAGTTTCATCAATAAAAAAAAAAAAAAAAATCACAAGAACTCGTCTCTTCCCTCCAATCTCTAGTCTACTTATTTCTACCTAACAGGGGTATAAAGAGATAGCGCATGGTGATTTTCTAGCGATGGAGTTCAGAGGGAGTTCTTGTTTACAACAAATGTTTACAAAGGAATATCATCACTTAAATCTAGTAGATGGTTTCAAAAGCAAAATAAAAAAATATTGTAGATCTTTAATTGAAGTAATAGTTAATTTAGATATGTAATAATTTCATAAATTAAATTTTTCAAATGAAAATACTGAATAATGTAAGTATAAATAATTTAATTTTAATCCAAAATCCATTAAAATTTTATGAGAAAAATAAAATAAAATAAAAATTTAAAAAAATCTGGTGTGACTGGTCGCACAGCACACAACTTTCTCTTACCTTCGGTAATCGAAAGTTGTGTTCTGGGAAGGAAGTAAAAAAAAGGTGATTATTTATTTTTATTTTGCTTTTACTTTAAATAATATTATGGCAAAGGCGGAACTGATCCTAGGAGTTTTTGGGTCAAAATCTCCTTCCGATTTAAAAAGAAAATAATTAATGATGAATTTTCTGAAAAAGTGGCCGAAACGTATTTTATACATAAAAAAACGATATAAAAAATAGTATATTTTTTAATCCAGAAAATCAAAGAAAAAAAAATATTTCTTAATAAGCGAAAAATTTTTATAAATCGCGTTTCCTTCAAGATCAGAATTCGCCAGGCAAAGACGTAGCCAAGTGTTAAGGCATATTCAAATTCTTTTTAAACAAATGCCACATTTACAATTAATTAAAGTCAATCTTTTATCTTTATTTGAAATTTAATTTGAACCTTATTAATGAAGACCAAATAAAATTTCAACCAAAGACAAAAGATTAAAGATTAAAATTAAAAATTGTGTTTTTTAAAATTAAATAAATAAATTAAATATCATTGAACTTAGTAATATTTAGAATTTCAATAAATTTTGATTAAAATTTAATTAAAAGAACAAAATTTTATAGTTAATGTTTTGCCATTCTCACTTCAAATTCACTTGGCTTCGCCCTTGTTGCCAATATTAAAAATAAAAATAAAGAGGAGACTCAGATTAGAACTTGAAATTTAAAGAATAATTTGTAATTCTTTTGTATTTCTCTTTTCTTGTCTTTTGAGATTTTTCATTAGATTTTCATATCTCTCTTAACATCATCCCTAATATCTATGTCTAATCTATCTATCTAATCTAATATTTGGAGGAAGGGGTTGACACTACCTTGAATCTTTTTCCACAATCCATCCATCCATCCATCCATCGAATCGCTCGAAGAATTCTGAAAGAGAGGCCCTAAAAGCTAAAAACCCACCCTTTTCTATGAGCCTATTATCTTAAGGATTGTCGAATTGACAATCGGGCATGTACACACCTCGTTACATTACTATTTGAAGATTTCTTCCGAGTGAGGCAGCAGTCCAGGGGATGAGGTAGCCAGTAACCTAACTGAAAAGAAGAGAGAAGGGGAGAAGGGAAGGGCCTAAGTATGAGAGAGGGTGTATATAGGTTACTTTTATTTTTAAAATGTAATTTTTGAAATTATGCGAATAAAAAAAAAAATAATTATTTAATTAAATAAAGAAAAATTTAAATTCAGTAACCTATATTACATTTAGCGTTTCCCAACTATCGCGTATTGCAATTATATTAAGTGATGTTGCTTTTTTATATAAATAAATTTATTCATATTTTTATTTATTTATTATTACAATATTTAAAAAAAAAAAAACTAAAATAAAAAAGCAACTTCACTTTAACAACTGCAATTTATGAAATGTTAGACCTCAGTCTATCGGATATTATTCGGTTTGTCGAAAAGTTAGTGTTGTAAAGATATTAACCGTAGCGTAGCTAAATTTGGCCCATTAGTGTGTCGCTCCTACACTTCTTTCTTCTCGAAATCCTCTAAAGATGGAACGTCTAGAGCGGACCTCTTCTTCTTCTATACATAGCTACGCCACAGGTTATTAATTATCTATATGTGAATTAATTATTATATGACATGAAAAAAATTTACTTGATCCGCGAATGAAAAATCTTTGGGAAAGACCACCTACCTACCTAGAAAATGCACTTGAGTAATAATCTAAGATTAGCTATATTTAAATCTAACTAATAGCTAGAGCTATTTCTATCTCTGTGAATTAATCTAAGATGAATGAAATTTTTAATTTAAATATCTAATAATTTTGAAAGAGATTTTTTTATTTTTAACCTTTAATATTTAGTTTGCAATTATTTGATATTTTAACCTTTTGAGTTTTGTTCGTTATTTTTACTTTTTTTTATTTTGATTTGACTTTTTGATTTCTGGTATTAATTTTATTAATTTTTTTTTTTTTTTTTTGTTCTTTTGTACTTCATGAGTTATTTGAGTTAGCCTACTATTTTACATAAATTTGAGATCATTTTAAAATTTTTTATTTATTAATTAGTTTTAACTATTTCTTTTTTATATTTTTTCTATATTAACTATCAAACAGTTAATAAAGAAAAATGTATTATCAAAATCACTAGAGAATTTAAACTAACAGATACCGCTAAAAATTTCTATTGTTTTTAGTTTTCTATAGAACATTTACAAGATACTCAAATTCATGTAAAATGTAGACTAACAAAATCTGAGTCTCCTTTAAAATAAACGCTGGGCTTACTTTACATTAGTCCAGGAAAGGATCTTAATAATCTGGTCTGTAGTAGTAGTAGCTGTTCTCGGAGACAAGAAGCCCTCGATGTGTACCCAAGATGATATGATGTCAAATGTAGGCAGCCTTTCGGAGCCTCGGAGACTAGAAGCAGGCCGTCGTTGTGTATCAAAGATGATATGATGTCAAATGTAGATAGGCATCAATAATGAGCTCGAGGTTGGACGATCATAATCTATAATAAAAAATAATATATATCAATTAAATGAAAATCATCTTTAATAATAAATATTTTTTTTTGTAAACATAATTAGAAAAAATTTTTTATTAATTATTATAAAATATTTACTTGTCTATCTATAATCTAACTAATAGCTAGGCATTCTATATAGAATGAGAATCAGAATCCCTTTAGGATGATAATTAAGTATTTCCTAAGAGGTTTAACTTGAAAGATAAATCTTTTTTTTACATTATCGAAATTAAATTTTCCGCTTCACGTCTAATATAGATTCGAATGAAAAAAATTCTGGTGTGACTGTCGCGCACCACACACAACTTTCTCTTACCTTCGGTAATCGAAAGTTGTGTTCTGTGCTTTTCACACCAGATTTTTTGTGTCGACATATATTTAGTTTCCACCAATATAATGGAATTTAAGATGTCAAATTTATAAACATGGGAAAATATTTATATTTTGTTACCATGGCAATTATTTCTCCTATTTTTCCTATGAAGTACAAGAGTAAATTGTGCTTCAAACAATTTTGAGGGCAAAATGAGAATATACATTTCAAAACGTGTATATCCATCAAAATCTCGACATCGAATTTCTTTATATTTCTTTATATTAACATATATAGAGGGAAGAGAAAGTAAAAAACAAAAGAGATTATTAAATACCTTTAATAAATCGCTCAATATGGAATGAGTTGAGTGACTATATGTATTCGGTGTGATTTACACTTTAACAAAAATAAACGGGAGAAGAGAGAGAGAGAGGGAGTTCTGGCATTTAGACATGTATTGAATCTGATAATAATATTTAAAAGCTTAGGACAGACTCGATCTTATTCAATTTTAACTCAAATTAATTAATTATCTATAACATAAGCGATCCTGTAGATTGAAAGCGGAATATATTAATATAATGAGTGAATGATAATTACCTAGTGTGATGTTTTCGAGTTTTAACGAAGAGAGAGAAAATTCGTTGTTGGTGCTGCAGCGTCGCCAGCTTGCCTATCTACTGACTGCAGGCTGCTGCATTAGGCGGCGACGGTCGCCGCGCTGGCTGGAGTGGGGGAAGCCAGCGAGCGCCGCCAACAATGCTCTGTCAATAATACAAGAAATAAAATTAAATTAGACGATTTTCATTGTTAATGACTTTTTTTGCGAATTATTGCTTTTAAAAAGACATTAAAAAAAGTCAGCCCTCGGACTTGGCGTAGTTGGTTAAGCGCCTGCCTTGGGCCTATACTAAGGGTCGAGAGTTCGGATCCTAGGCAGTCCGATGATTTCATTTAAGTCATTTGGATACCAAATGGCTTAAATATATATGCACTATGGGCGTACCCAGCGGGGGCGGGGGCAGCTGCCCCCAGCACAACAAAAAAAATTAAATGTTTATAAAGTGATGACACGAAACAAATTGGTGGATGGCGACGGGAATGATTCTTTTTGTTAGGACTCGAGGGTTTTTAGGCCTTTCATTGAAGGCTTTACCTCTCTATATAAAAAATAGCTATGTCACAATTTGGACGACTATGATCTGCCCCCCCCTGGACGACCATGATCCACTATGCCCCCCCCTAGATTTGATCCTCCGTACGCCCATGATATATATAATACAATATATTTATAATTATAATATAATATAATTCTCCATAATAACGGTTATCGTTTAAAGTCTTATATGGCCGAAAGTTGCCGAAAAGACTGTGCATAAGTGTGTGAATGTGAGTGTAAATGGGAAAAAAGTGTGAGTGTTTTTAACAAAAAAAAAGTCATTCACGACCCATTTTTTTAATGTTAAATTTTTGTTTTCCTCTACCATAGAAAAAAAATAACCCCTACTCCAAGCCCCGAGGGCTTTCCAACACTTATAAATTTTACATTTGCATTCAAATGTTTCGTACTGTAGGGAACTAAATATATGTCGACACGAAAAATCTGGTGTGACAAGCACAGAACACAACTTTCGATTAGGAGAAAGTTGTGTGCTGTGTGCCAGATTTTTTAATGTTAATTTTTGTTTTCCCTTACCAAAGAAAAAAGTAAAAAATGAAATATGTATTAAAAAAAATAAATAGTCTACTTATGTAATGAAATTGAAATACTCCATTTCTATTCTATTCTATTATTATTATTAGGTAGGCCTACTGCATCTCTATTTATTTCAATTAATTGGTAGCTACTCATAATTATTTAAATGTAACTTTAATTTGTTGATGAAAATTAAAGAAGAAAATACATCTTGAGTTGATTCGTTAATATATTTATATCATAATCATGACAAACGATTCTGAACTAGAATTTTGTTCATGGAGTTAACAAATAAACAAAAATTTCTCTTTTTTTATAAAAATAAATTTTATGACAGGTCGGAAGATTGTTCAAAACGGAAACGAATTAGTTATAATATATTGAGGTTTCCTTATTTTAATTCCACCTTTTCCTTTGTTATATGAATTAAAATTTTGATAATATTTACATTTAATTAAAGAGACGAAATAAAATCAATTTTAATGTCTTATTTTTTGAAAATAAATGGTATTAAAAAAATATTCCATTATTGAATTCACTCTAACCTAAGATTTGAAACTTCTTGCTTTGACCTTCATAAGAAAACGACATAAAATTGCGATATAAAAGGATAACTGTATGTATCTCTTCTACTTCGCTTTTATAATTAAATTGAAACGCAATAAATAATTGAGTGATATTTACCTGTTGGTGATGAATTCGAGAGAATTTCAACGAAGAGAGGAGAGAAAATGCCTTGGCGTTTGACCTGCAGCGTCGCGACGCCTCGCCTGCCTGTAGACTAACTGACGGTGGCTGCCTGAGGCGGCGACGGTCGCCGCGCTGGCTGGAGGGGGGAGAGGCGCCAACAATGCTCTAAAAATAGAACACAAGCAATAAAATTAAATTAATGAATTTAAAAGATTTTCTTTTAAAGAAAAATAAATTATTTCTATTTTATGCGAATTATCCATTGCAAAAAGACAGAAAAAATCTGGCGTGACTGGTCGCACAGCACAAAACTTTCTCTTCTCTAAATAATTAAAAGGTGTGTTAGGTGCTTGTCATCCCAGATTTTTTGTGTCAAGATATTATTAGTTTCCGCCAATATATTAGAATCCAAAATGTAGAAAAATCCAAACCCACGACCCTTGGTATACAAGGCAAGTGCGCTACCAACTACACCAAGCCCGAGGGCGTTTTGGTTGTTTTTAATTCATATTAATAAGAGTATTCTTGTTGAAATAAATACATTTTTTTTATCTTTTTTTGTGGGACCTCTACAGTTGAATGGACTCCAAAACTAACAAAATGTACCATCAACCTCATAAGTATTGAGACTAGCGCACAGGATCTAGGCAACCCAAATGGCACACGTCTGTAACGAGAAGAACCTTGTCAAAATAGACAACATGAACCTTTTTCACAACATTCGATAACATTTTTTAAATATTCTATTTTCAAGTTACTGTTATAGCAAAATAAAAATTATCTTCATGTCTTATCAGAAAAAAATAATTTCGAATGATACAGGCGTGTGCCAGTTGGATTGCCTAAATCCTGTGCGCTAGTCTCAATAAATAGAAGACTACCGCGACTGAGTGTATGCTAAGATATGTTTTTCTCAGAGTAAGACGCGTTAGTTGTTGAGATTTACTCGACGTTTTGGCTCTCCTGTTGGAGCCATTTTGAAGAGTGGTTAGGAGGTAATGGTGGAGATGGGATTTTTACGAAAACGCAGTCATGCTGGCCCACAGGACTGTTTAGTGGATGTCCCTGAGGTTTGCATTTGTTTGTGAGATCTAGAGGGAGGTTTGTTGTGTGTAAATCCAGCCCTGATTAGCCCTATATATATTTAGAGTCCAAGATAATATTTTAAATATAAACTTCTTCTATAATACGTCGTATAATAAAAAAAGTTAAAATATGCAAATATTTTTTTATTTTAGGTTATTATTTATGTGATAGAATTATTATATGAAATATTAGAAAATAAATAATTTTTATAAGACACCTTGGCCATATTTTATAATTTATTATAATATTATACTGTAGAAGAGATGACAGCTAAAATATAAAAATCTGGTGTGACTGGTCGCACAGCACACAATTTTCTCTTACCTTCGGTATTCGAAAGTTGTGTTCTGTGCTTGTCACTCCAGATTTTTTGTGTCGAAATGTATTTAGTTACCGGAAAATATTTATATTTTGTAACCATGGCAACCATTTCTCCTATCTTTTCTATCGAGTACAAGAGTAAAGTGGTCTTCTGAATATTTCAATGGCATAATGAGAATATACATTTTAAAGAGAATCTAAAAAATAATTGATTTTTGAATTTTAAACAAAATCGTTGGAGCGAATTTGAGTGTTTACAGACACACACACAAACACACACACACAGACAGACAGGCCACTTTTTTTGATTCAAAACGTGTATATCCGTCAAAATCTCGACATCGAATTTTTGACATGAATCCAATACTTCCATTTCTCTCTATATATATTAACATATATAGAGAGGTAAGAGAAAGTAAAAATTGTCTAAATTATATAAATTTTGTAAAATCGAAAAACGTCCATGTAAAGAATTCTTTATTTTTCTATTTTTTGCTCACATAGATAAGATTTTGATGTGTTCAAAAGAAAATTTTAAAAAATTGACTTTAGAGGCTAAAGACCCAAATTTATTCTTTAGAGCAGCAATTTTTGCTTTAAACTACTCTATTTTTCAAAAATAAGTATTTTGGCAACGGGTGTTTTATTTTAATCAAAAGCATTATCACTGCGCCATTAAAATAAAATGATCTTTTGGGTAAATATTTTTAATTTGACGAACTACACACATATACTCGTGAAGCTCGTAAATCGCGGTTTGCAGACCTCTGACCTTTACCAACAACTTACTAGCGATTGCATAACAGAGTAAGTCTTTATATTCGCCTTTCTTGTTAAGCTTACGGCCAGTAGCCTAAAAAGTCAAGAAGGTAATTCATCGAATTCTATTTCGGTGAAATATATATTTCTTTTATGTTTAAGCCCGATTTGTACAAATTTTTTTTAGATAATGAAATTAATAAGTTTTTGTGGAATTTTTGGTCTCTTATTAGCATTTTGCGATGGGTACCGGATTCTTGGGTTATTTCCATTTAATTATCCAAGCCATTTAATGTATAATTTGAGTGTGATGAAGACATTAGCCAGAGCTGGTCATAACGTCACAGTTTACTCTCCTCGGCCTCTTGAGAAGCCAATGAAAAATTATCGTGATTTCAAAGTCAATGGTACTCACAAAACTATAGGTAAATTAATTCGGCATAATTATTTATTCATCGGATTGATAATATTTTTAATTGATTTGACAGTGGACGCTAATTTCTTCAAAATGAATTCCATTACAATGGTAGAATGGATGGAGTTTGTTTTTGGTACAGGAATGGAAATATGTGAAATTGTCCTGGCACAGCCAGGATTCAAGCCTTTAATGAAGGCCAAAGGTCAATACGATGTGGTGATCATTGAAGGATTTTCGAACGAATGCTTCATGGGTTTTGCTTATATTCTTGATGTTCCGCTCATTCAGGTAAAAAGGGGAAATGTGCAATTTTGATTCTTGAAGATAAATTTATTTTATTTTTAATCAATGAAAATACCATTTTTTGTTTATAGTATTTTAAATATTTATTTATTCTTTTTTAGATAGCTTCTTATATTGGAAGTTTCTGGGTAACCGATGCCGTCGGTGCTCCAACTCCCTATGCTTATGTATTCGAACCTTATCTGTATCTAGATACAAAAATGCAATTTATCGATAGATTTAAAAACACAATATTCGGCGTTGCTGTTAAAATAGGTAACATTTTTCTATTCTTCAGTACCAAGTCTATTATTATTGAGAAGGATGAATAAATAAAATCCGAAGCTGATGATCAGGCAATTTATTTGGATTAATTCCGTCCGCTATAAGTCGACATTTCAGGGCCAAAACGGCTCCTTCTTCAGGACCATGCGCGTGTCAAAAAAACAAATAGCCCTCAATTTTGTCATAAAAACTGTGATTAATCTCGCTAAGAGACATGTGGTAAAGGCAATGGTGCCAAACGAAGAATGATTTATTATTATTTTTAAACTTCCTATAATTTATATTAACTATATTCAGTAGAGGTTCGTTCCTTGATATCGTGAGGATATTACAAATATTTTTTCAAATATGAATGGCTATGAAATACGCAGTAACGATTTTACGTGTATTAATCTCCTCGTGGGAACGCATGCTACCTTACGAATTTATTTTCCAAAATTGGTGAAACAGCCACGAGCTGACTCACAGTAATTTCTATCTACTGTTCACAAGATAATATCAATTAGGTTAAAAATAATAATGAAAAAGAAGAAAAACATATGAAATACAATATAATTTATTATTTAACTAATTAAATGTGAGATTTATATTGATGGTGCAAACATCCACCGAATCGAGCTCGATCTTCAGCCTATTATTTAACATTACTCTTGTGCCAACCCTGAATCTGAAAGGGTGGTGACTGTCAATAGCAAGAGCAAGTTCTTTTTAAAAACAATTAACTAAATTATTATACAGTATAATCATTATTATATTGATATTTTCAATCACACATTAAGCAATTCTTTGAAGAGTGTACTAAATATATTCCTATTACATTTTAGCCCGTTATTTTATTTATATTCCTAAACTGGACTATTGGATGAGAAAATACTTTGAAATTCCGAATATGCCATCGATTTCAGAAATAGAAATGAACACTTCACTTTTGTTGCTTAATAATCATGAAACGTTCAGTTATGCGAGGCCTGGCATGCCTAACATAGTCAATGTGGCAGGTATACATATCCAGGAGAAACAAATTCTTCCAAAGGTAAATATCATTATTTTATTGTCAGAACCAATATTCAATTCTTATTCATGTTAAAGAAAAGTAAAAGTCTATTTGTTTTTAATAATCTATTCAATACAATAACAGGGAAATAGAAAACCTAAATGCCCCGAGGCTATATTATAATTCGGAGCCCCACCTCCAAAAAAAAATTTGGCTCCCAGTCTCTGCTCCAGCAACCCTTTCTTGATACAACAATATAAATTGTAGTCCAGGCATTTGGTATCCAAAATTAAATAATTTAAGAAAAATTTCAAAAACGCCTGTAAATAGGCAACACTCTTTATCGTATTTTCATAATGATTAAGGAAATCAACTTTTAAATTTTTAATTCGAGACCAGTTACCATACTATAATAATATGTACTGTATTGTATACAAGAATAGAAAGAAAAAAAAAATAAATAAAGTAAACACACAAATGACTAAAACTATAACGAAACAGAGAGAAGACACTAGTTTCTCCTGCCCGGGACTCGAGTTCGCTTCCCGTCCCAAGCGAGAAAAATTTATTTCAATTGAATTGACTGCAAATCATTTGAAATAAATAGGGATGGGGTCTAAATGGTCTTAGATGTTGAAAAAGACCTTAAGAAAAAATAAAAAATAAACAAAAATTCAGAATAATTTTTTAAACTTCCTTTCTAAATGAAAATCTATCCAAAAAAAGTGTATTGACCCATTGTTCTATTAATACTTTTCTATTTCTAGTATTTGCAGAAGTACTTGGATGAAGCTAAATATGGTGCTATCTATTTGGGCTTGGGGTCGTATATTAAATTTTCCCAAATGGATTCAGAAAAAGAAATGCTTTTATAAAGGTAAATTTTCCATTATATCTAAATATGTATTTTATTAACCAAAAATATCATTTTAAGGTATTTTCAAAAATAAAACAGCGAGTGATTTGGAAATGGGACTTGAACGGTTGGTTTCCTGGAAAACCTGATAATGTTCTCCTTGGGGAATGGTTTCCTCAGGCTGATATTTTAGGTAGAAAATTCATTTTTTTTTTAGTTAGTGATATCATCATAATAATAATCTTTTTACAGCTCATCCAAATTTAAAATTGTTCATCACGCATGGAGGACTTTTGAGTACAATCGAAGCACTTGATAGGGCCGTACCGGTTATAGGAATTCCCATCTTTGCCGATCAGATATTAAATATGAGAAGGGTTCAAGATAAAGGGATAGGAATAACAATCGATTTTGAAAACGTTACGGAAGCATCGCTGGACTGGGCGGTGAATGAAATTTTAAAAGGGAAGTAAGTCAAGTAAATAAAAATAATAATCATATTTTATATTAAAGTAGAAGAAGAAGAATTATAGTATATATTTCTGTTATGCAATAGTGTTAAAATTAATGCCATGTCTAGGGGGTGCCTTTAATATTTTAACGTCGTATTTAAAATAAATATGGCGTCCTTAACCTAAAAAGTAAGGTTATGATTTTGATAGCTTTGAAATAAAAGCAACATATTAACGTCGCTGTTAAAACTTTGTTTAGAGAATAGCATTTTTTTAACGCTGATTGTTTTTACATTACTTTTTAACACCCATTTCAAGCGCCAAAAAATTAAAAATTGAGTTAAGCACGGAATATTGTTTCAAATGCTATAATTAATAGTATTTTTTTATGAAATATGTCCTAAAAAAATTTATATTTAATGATACTTGCACAATTGACAAAAAAAAATTATATATAATCCAATGAAAACAAAAAAATTTGTTAAGGTCTTTTGCGGCATCTGAGGCCATTTAGACCTGTTCGCGCCAGAATCTATCAGGTCGCGAACTCACCGTCAGAGCGCTCCACACACACTAGGAGAGTTGACCGGAAACGCCTTGATGGCGTACCCGCATCTATGAGGGAAGCCTCCCACGCTCCCTACTGTGCATTCTGCTTCCGGACACGCGCGTGGCTCTCCGGACAAAATCGCTCGCAGCAGTCGGCCGACACCCCCTTTTTTTGGTTTCAAGCATCCCATTGCAAAACCTACCACTCTTTGGTTTTCAAGCCCTTTCGTGCTAACCAACCCTTGGTTGATGCCTTTGTGCTAGACCACTCCATCTGAGCCCTGGCGGACTCACATTCATTAGATACTCATCTTTCCCATTCTCATATTGCTTCCACATCCCATTTTATTCATCCTTTATTTATCCACCCAAAACCGGCGTGGCCATTATTTATTATATACATCAAGAAGTGTATTTTTATTTGTGTGATTAAAGTTTTTGTTATTATTTTTGTTAAAAATACGGTGTACTTCTTTTCCCCGTTTTCCTAGGAATCCACATTTGTTTGAAGGAGCGTTTCCATATACAGTCCGCTACTTATATCTCTAATACCATCTTTCTAATATCTCCTTCAGGCACTAACACTATTTTTTGATCCTGTTCGAGCCCGATACTTTTTTTTCCCGTCGATTTCCGACCAATTTTGAGCCATTTCCTCGAAAACGGAAAAAAGTACATCGTCAACGCGGTCGTCGTGACCACTGTGGAAGCAATCATAACGGGACTTCTTATCAACCGCCATTTTTGTTGTTTTCGTAAGCTGAGTTGCGTTTCTCTCAGTGTTACCAACGCAAAAACATAGTGTCGTTTAGTGACTTTTAGTGACTTTCAATTTTAACAGTTGGCTAACATGGCTGTCACCAATTTGACTGATGTCGCTCGCGCTTTACGAGCTGTCAGCCTCGAAATAACTCGATTAGAGAAGTATGAACTTAAAGAACATTGTGAATGCGAATTAGTAAACCAATTATCAGCTAAACAAAGGGAAATATTATATTCTCTTTCCCTAGCTATAGTTGAAATCACTGAGCCCTTAGAACTGGATGACGAACCGCAGGAGAGTGCACAAACATCGGCCCTTCTTAATCGCCTAGATAAGTTATCTATTAAACTTATGCAATCAAAATCTCCTACCGATCCTGTCAGTCCAACTTCTTGTCATCATGTTTCTCAAAATACTATTCGCCTGCCCAAATTGGATCTTCCTTCGTTCAACGGCGACGTAACGAAATGGGGTGAGTTCTCAGACTTATTCCGCTCCGCCGTCCATGGAGCCCAAATCTCTCCCTCTCAAAAGCTAGCCTATCTCAAATCGTGTTTGAAAGGTGAGGCTCATGTCAACAGCATAATCGCCAATCTTCCTTTGGAAGATGAAAATTATGAAATCGCGCTAGATCTACTACGAGCTCGATATGAGCGCCCACGAGACATTCTCTATCAGATTGTGGATAGTCTATTAGAATACCCAGCCATGACATCGCCTTCCCCTTCTTCGCTCCGTCAGCTATTAAATGTCTTTGATCAAGCCATAGCACAGTTAAAAGTGATGGAACATTTTTACTCGGAAGATAATATTTTTATAACCAGGCTTATTTTACTCAAAGTTGACAAGACCATAGCTCAGCAATGGCTGCTGTCTCTTGAGGACGGCGATTGTTCCGCTCCAAGGGTGGAAATGCTACTAAGTTTCCTCGAGAAAGCTGCAAGTTCACTGACTGATACAACACAAGCATCAGGCAGTAAACAAACATCGACTGCAGCGGCAGCAGTAGACGAAGCCTCGGCAACCAGCCCACCAGTCAAGGGAGTAAAATATAAATGTCTCTTTTGTAATGGACCTCATCTCCTGTCCAGATGTTTTAAATATCAAAATCTTTCCATCGAAGAAAGAGTAAAATTAATTTCCAAACACAACCTGTGTTCCAACTGTCTTTCTCCAAGACACGTCCTTAAAGACTGTCCTACAAAAAATTGCCCATTATGTTCTTTAAAGCACCACCGGTCCTTATGTAGCCCAACGGCTCCTTCTACATCCAGTTTTATCTAATTTGATGTCCTAAATAAAACACCTCAAAATTTTAATAATTTTAATTCAATCACTCTTGCCTATAGTTAGAGTAAGAGTCGTCCTCCATTGGACACCGCCACATCGTCTAGGCCATTCCTGACACTGGCTACTAAACATCTATCGTGTCAACGACGTTAGCAAGTAAATAGATCTTTACATCAGCCCAAATGTCATCTCTATCTAGTCATCTGTTTGCTGAAGGAAATTAAAAAAAAAAAAAAAAATAAGGTTCACCTCTCATCTTAACTCTGAGAGAGTTTGAGGTAAGCCCCTGCAATTCAACTACTATGAAAAATTCCCTTCAACAATTGTCCCTGGCTCTGTCAAAGATAAATCTAACCCTTTAGTCTTGGCAGATCCTTTTATTTCTCTCTCTAGAAAAAATATATTCTTTATTAGGAATGAATTTATTTGCTAATATTGTTCAAAATATGTCAATGGAGGAAAAATAGGTTTTTAAATGTATGGACATCAATAGAATGAAATTTATTTAGAAATCAGTTAGGCGCACGCGCAGTGAGACTCGTCTGCACAGGCCTCAGTCGGCCAACTGATGAGCGCAGCCACTGGAGCAAATCTTCTCCCTTTGTCTCCCCCCACTCTTCAGGTTGGCCGATCCGGCGCCTTGCTCGTGCGAGCGCTCCGCCTACTCAAGGACAAACAGCTGCTGCTAGCTTCGCTTTCATTTCTCTTCTCGACAAACCCCACTCCAGCTAGACAACAGAACGGTAACACATCTGCCCTTCAGATAAATCGTTTAGGGGATGATCTCGATAAAGATTTGAAAGAAAATAATTTAATTAAATCTAAGGGCTGTTCAGCATTTTTTAAAAAAAAACATACAGTCGAAAGTCATCAGAACGTTTTGGTTTTATTTTATTTACAACTTTTATAAAAGTGCCCAAAACTTTGATCTACTCAGGACATATTTGTCAAATTTAAATTTCTATTTCATGAGCGAAGAAAAGCCCATATCTAAAACGGCCTATGCAAAACAAACCCAATATTTTGTTCAGATCAAACATATGATCCGAATAAAATATCATTTAACATCTCTATCTCTTTTTAGAACAAAAATCATGTTTTCTCACACTCACCACGGGATGTACAAATAATATGATAAAAGAAAAAAAATAAGTAACGCGTTCGTCTATCTTAATTCATTTTATATCCCGTTGGTCTCTCATCTGATACAATAAATTAACGGATCTCATCTGCCAATTACATCCTCATTACTCCATCGATCAAATAAATCTGAATTGTTTAAAAAAAAAATATTTGGCAATAGCAAGGGAAATTACCTTTCAATATACACTTGAAATTTAAACTGTGCGGCATCTCTTACAAGCCTCTGATATAATTTATTAAATAAAAATCAATCCCAGCAAATGGAAGAAAATTCCAGTAAGACCCAAAAATATTGGATGTCTTTTTATTTGAAGGATGTTTTTACACACATTCCCGTTGTGAATGACGTCATAAATATTACCACTGAATTAATGTCATTGTTTGAGAGGAAGATTTTTTTTTTTTTGTTACAACATTCATTTGGAATTTTTTCTACTATCTAAATTAAATAAAAAAAAAAAAAGTCTCATCGACTTAAAAAATTATTTCTGAATCGGATTCCATAAACGGCATGCCTTCTCCAACACTTAAAAAAAAAAAAAATGTTTGCAATCCGCCTAAAGATAATTCAGAAATTTAATTTTTTATAAGTCTCCTCTTAATATTTCCACCAGAAAGAAGCTCTTGACAACATCTCAAAATTTTATGACCTCTTTGGAATATATTTTGCTCATCATCAAATTAAAATTTGATTTCAATATTTTAAAAGCTCAACCTCATGGGATGACTCGCCTCCATCAGACATTCCGAATAAGTGGAAAAATCTTAAATCAACTTATCAAATCAAATTAAATAACTTTAATTATTTTGAGATTTTCCTCTTATTCAAATGCCATTTGCTGTGTATTTTTTATGATTAGAGCGATGCCTCCATCAAAGCCCATTGCGCTAGGTGTATTTATTCTTTCACAATTCAAATAGGGAGATAATTTCTATTGTTTATTAGCTACAATGAATTCTTTGCATCCGAAAAACAATTTCATTTCCGAAATTAACAACGGTTCAACCTAATTCATCCAACCCCGCTGAGCAGGCCACTCGCGGAGGGGATGATTAAGAATTTTCAAAAAAAAAAATCGACATTGGAATGAGTGATAAAATCGTTCAAGTTCTGTTCTAAAACAAGTCGCAGGAAAAACATTTCTCTTTTTGAATAGTTTAGACTTCGTAGTCAAATGTGCGTTCTCGTTCTCTCGTTCGCATGTCGGACGGCACCAACTTCTCATTCAATAAGTGTTTTTTTCCTCGACATCGATTTTACTCAAAAAACTTATCAGATATTTCCTTAAATTAAAAATCAATCAAAACAAGAGTAAACCTGAGAATAACAGAATATTTGATACCTCAATATCTTTATTCGTTTTTGATATTTTCCATCATTCCCGGATTATTCCTATTCCATATCCCATGGAACCTAATCCGGAGAGGAGGTCTATTTGACTCCTTCCTCCATCTGGGGAGTGACTTCCGTCGCTCTCTCAACGTCTTCACTGAGGACCTCATGTCCTCCCTTCCACTTTCGGTGAATTTTAATATTCACCAACGAGACCGGTCAACTCCTATCCTTCTGTTTCTCACTTTTTAGGCCCGGAGTGTGTTCGCGCCAGAATCTATCAGGTCGCGAACTCACCGTCAGAGCGCTCCACACACACTAGGAGAGTTGACCGGAAACGCCTTGATGGCGTACCCGCATCTATGAGGGAAGCCTCCCACGCTCCCTACTGTGCATTCTGCTTCCGGACACGCGCGTGGCTCTCCGGACAAAATCGCTCGCAGCAGTCGGCCGACACCCCCTTTTTTTTGGTTTCAAGCATCCCATTGCAAAACCTACCACTCTTTGGTTTTCAAGCCCTTTCGTGCTAACCAACCCCTGGTTGATGCCTTTGTGCTAGACCACTCCATCTGAGCCCTGGCGGACTCACATTCATTAGATACTCATCTTTCCCATTCTCATATTGCTTCCACATCCCATTTTATTCATCCTTTATTTATCCACCCAAAACCGGCGTGGCCATTATTTATTATATACATCAAGAAGTGTATTTTTATTTGTGTGATTAAAGTTTTTGTTATTATTTTTGTTAAAAATACGGTGTACTTCTTTTCCCCGTTTTCCTAGGAATCCACATTTGTTTGAAGGAGCGTTTCCATATACAGTCCGCTACTTATATCTCTAATACCATCTTTCTAATATCTCCTTCAGGCACTAACAAGACCCTTATTCCAATTGATTGGTATCTAATTCACTTGATATAAATTTCTCGCCTAGAACTGTTTGCGAATGCTTGACCTTTGGCACCAGAAAATCAAAATTATAATTGGATAGATAGACGTACACTACATAAATAATAAAATCTACAGTCCGATTTCTAAACGAATGTGCTGAGGAGATAGAGACCCAGTAGTTAAAGCAGACTCTAAAATTTCCAAAATATTTGAATGTATTTTTTTATTTTATAATAATTTTCAATTTAAATAAAAGTGAAAAGAATTTATCCTCGAGGTTAGGCAACCAAAAAGGGATACATGCTATACAAATCCTAATAAAATAATAAAATATAATGTAATCGCAAAACTTTTTTATAATTTAAAATACTGTATAATACTCTGCACAGTGTGCAGTGCACACCTATTCTTTTAATGAATTATTATTGCTAATATAAAATGTCTTATGAATAAAATGTTTCCCGTGGAAGTCTCAAGAATTCGTCAAGGGGTAGAGGGATTTGAGGTTTAGGGTGCACAGGCAGTGGCGTATTCTAAGAGGGGGGAGTAATAATTATTTAGTTCCTGATTCAAATTAATATAAAGGTTTAATTAACTTCTGTGTGATTAAAATTATAATATTTTTACTTTCTCTTAACTCTATATATATGTTAATATATAGAGAGAGAAAGTATTGGATTCATGTCAAAAATTCGATGTCGAGATTTTGATGGATCTTCACGTTTTGAGGTCCCCTGAATCCAAAAAAGTGGTTTTCGCGACATGGTCTGTCTGTCTGTGTGTCTGTATGTGTGTCTGTGAACAAAATATCTCAAGAAAGGAAAGAGCTAGGATGTTGAAATTTTATATTTAAGTTAGGCACCCCCTGGGACGTGACACGAAGCTTTTGAACAAAATCGACCAAAGAGTACTAGTACTTTACTGATGTACTTTTTCAGTTTTTTTCGATTTTCTCAAAATTTGCTCCAAGGATTTTTTTTTAAATTCAAAAATCAATTATTTTTTAGATTCTCAATAAAATGTATATTCTCATTTTGTCATTGAAATCTTCTGAAGACCACTTTACTCTTGTACTCCATAGAAAAGATAGGAGAAATGGTTGCCATGGTAACAAAATATAAATATTTTCCCATACTTATAAATTGTACATCTTGAAAATCGAATGTACCGTACTGTCGGAAACTAAATACATGTCGACAAAAAAATCTGGTGTGACAAGCACAGAACACAACTTTCGATTACCGAAGGTAAGAGAAAGTTGTGTGCTGTGCGCCAGTCACACCAGATTTTTTCTATTCAATAAGATACTACGCTACTGATTAATTGATATTATGAATTTTATAAAACATTTTAATTTTTTTTTAGATATTCACAAACTGCCAAAAGATATTCAGCACTTTTCCACGACCGTGAGAAAACCCCTCAAGAGACAGCGGTATGGTGGGTGGAGTATATTATCAGAAATAAAGGAGCGAGACATCTACGCTCTCCAGGAATGGAACTTCCTTGGTATCAATATTACCTACTAGATATCATCGCTACCATTTTAATTTTTATCAGTTTAATATTTATGATTTTAAAATTATTATATTTAAAAGTCACAAGCCTTAATTGCAAAGTAAAAAAATTAAAGAAAAATTAATTTATTAATAAATATTAAGATGCTTAAATTTTTTAAGTGTTTAGAAAAATGTCAAACACGTCTTTGATACGTGATGCGTATTATAAATTTATATTCCAAGCAGCAATTCCAACGTTATTTTTTTTAATCTTAGATCAATGCTCTAACAATATCCACAAGCGAATAGGAATCCTACCCACCATCTCCTTTCAATGAAACTGATTCCAAATGAAGATCGCAAGTCTCAAAAATGTCGCACAGCACACAACTTTCTCTTACCTTCGGTAATCGAAAATCGAAAGTTGTGTTCTGTTCTTGTCACACCAGATTTTTCGTGTCGACATACAGGGGCGCTGGAACGAATTTGAATCAGGGGGGGCAAAAAATTTTTTTTTAGAAAATTAAAATAATTTAATATGTTCAAATAGTATAAAACAAAAACAAATCTACTATAAAACTTTAAAAATTTTAAATAAAATCACAATTTTAATCAAATTAAAATTTTAAAAAATTTGGTAGTGATTTTATCAAAAATGTTTGGAAAAAATTTGGAAAAAAAATGAATTTCTTACTCTTTTAATTTTTTTTTAATTTAGATTTTATTTTTCAAAAGTAAAAATATATCATTTTTAAAAATAAATGAAATAAAAAAAGAAATTTTGCCCCCCTCTGCCCCCCCCCTGTAGGATGCCAGGGGGCAATGTACCCTTGCCCCCCCCCCCCAGTTCCGGCGCCTATGTCGACATATATTTAGTTTCCGCCGATATATTAAAATTCAAGATGTAAGATTTATTAGTAAGGAAAATATTTATATTTTGTTGCCATGGCAACCATTTCTCCTATCTTTTCTATGAAGTACAAGAGTAAAGTGGTCTTCAGAAGAACAGAAGAATTGAATGGCAAAATGAGAATATACATTTTAAAGAGAATAAATTAAATAGTTGATTTTTGAATTTTTATCAAAATCGTTGGAGCGAATTTTGTGAAAATCTAAAATTTCAACCTCCTAGCTCAATCCCTTCATGCTTAAAATTGAACACACACAGACAGACCATGTCGCAAAAACCACTTTTTTGGATTCAGGGAATATCAAAACGTGTATATCCATCAAAATCTCGACATCGAATTTTTGACATGAATCCAATTCTTTCTCACTACCCAGACAGCTTGTAATATTGCAGGAATCTTACATTGCAATATTTAACCTTGGAGGTGATATTGCAGGAACAATGCAGCAACATTGCTCGTATCTCAATGTCTATCATTTTTCAGGAGAGCTGTTTAAAGTTTGTGTTGTATTAAATGTGTAGATACGCAAAACCAAAAAACCTAAATAATACGAAAAAACATGGAAATACAGATTCGTCACTTTGTGATAATGTAAAGAACGCCAGGACACGGCCATACCCGTTGTATCTCAATTTTTAATTTTTTTGAGATACGTCACTACGTGATGCAAGCGACGATATATTCTGCGGGCTGAACACGGTTGCCTAAGACCATGGCGTTGACCTACCCCGGCGGGATTAAAAAATATATGTTTTTGTGTATATCTTGACGTGATAGAGAAAAATGGTTTTCATATTTGTAATCAGCATGAAAAGCGGCATTAGAAAATGTAAACATCATGCCAGATATCTGGGGATTGTTTTTCAGGGTAATCAAAAGTAAATGAATGACTTAACAAATATTCTACACGCTGATAAAATTATTGTATAATTTAAAAAAAAATTTTTTGATTGAGTTAAAAGATAATATTTATTTAATTAAGATTAGATGTCTATCTATAAGAGAGGAGGAAAGTATTTTAGCTGTCTCATCTCCCAACCTTTTTTCGGGCCCTATTATTAATGGGAATAATTTACAAGTAAAAACCATGAAATTTATCCGTCCGCCCAAACTTGTTTATTTAGACTTGTTACCAGCAACTTTGAGTAGGACTACTAATACTAGTACTGGTGTATTTTTTTTTCTTTCAATTTTCTCAAAATTCCACCCCTCTAAATCCAAAAATAAATAAATAAAAATATATAGGGAGAAATATAGTGTTATAATTTTCAATTATGTTAGAAATTATCCTTAAAAATTGCATTACTCATAGTAAAGATAAATATTTTTGGTTAGGAACTAAACAAATCAAGAAGCCTAATCTTTTTATTTAGTAGAAAAAAAAATCATCAATCAAATAGGTCAATTAATCTATGCATTATCTGAAACCAAATGTTTTTATTCAAAAATATAAGAAAAATGAACTATTTGGTCTTTAATATCGTTAATATTGCAGGAATATTGTGAGTATTGCAGGGTAAAATAAAACTTGTTCATAGAGGGATTTGAACACGAGTTATTTGCATTTCCAATATCTTGATTCCAATATCCGACTCCTTTACTGCCCCGTACGTTTTGCTATATGAAATTTCAACACTTTTTTAAGCTACTTAATTGACACCTAGTAATATTAAATTTTTTTTTAAACATAAAGTTACTTATAAATTGTAAAAAATCATAATTTATAATAATTAAAAATTATTATTTTTTTTTTCTTTTTTTTTTCTTTTTCGGCATCTAAGGCCATTTAGACCCCATCCCTATTTATTTCAAAAGATTTGCAGTCAATTCAAATGAAATAAATTTTTCTCGCTCGAGACGGAAAGCGAATCCGAGACCCCGGGCTCGAGAAGCTAGTGTCTTCTCTCTGAGCAACGGGTCACGGGCATTAATTGATTTAATTAATATGAATATTATAAAATTGATATGAAAATTTTAACCCTATAATCACACTTCAATGTTACCAGTTCAATATTGCTACAATATTCACACTTCAATATTGACCCTGCAATATTCAATAATGCCACAGAAATATTGCAGCAATAGTCACACTTCAATATTGCAACAGCAATATTGCCGCAATATTCACTCTTCAATGTTGCCACTGCAATAATGCTGCAATGTCCTCACTTCAATATTGCTCAGCGCAATGTTGCTCCAATATTGTCACTATTGTGCAAGATTGGCAAAATTGCTGCGATATTTCAGGCTGTCTGGGCAAAGTATATCTAATCACGCGAACACTTATAGTATAGTATTTATATTATGATTAAATAGATTAGAATTAAAGTGGATCACTCAGTCAAGTCTCATCACTCTCAGGGGATGAATGATCACTGCCTCATTTAATAGTAAGTTGAAAATGATTTTCGTCATGCCCAATAGTGTTTCGTCCTTTCCCATGCATGATCGAGAGAAAAAGTAAGTTGGCTCATTCCTTGATGCTCAAAGGGGAAGGGTCAGACTGACTTTAGAGGATAATTTCTAACATAATTGAAAATTTTAATACTATATTTCTCGCTATATATTTTTATTTATTCATTTTACTTTCTCTTACCTATGTATATATGTAATATATACGTATATAGAGAGAAAGTATTGGATTCATGTCAAAAATTCGATGTCGAGATTTTGATGGATCTTCACGTTTTGAGGTCCCCTGAATCCAAAAAAGTGGTTTTCGCGACATGGTCTGTCTGTGTGTGTGTGTCTGTGTGTGTGTCTCTGTGTGTGTGTGTGTGTGTCTGTGAACAAAATATCTCAAGAACGAAAAGAGCTAGGAAGTTGAAATTTTATATTTAAGTTAGGCACCCCCATGGGACGTGACACGAAGCTTTTGAACAAAATCAACCAAAAAGTACTAGCACTTTACTGATTCACTTTTTCAGTTTTTTTCGATTTTCTCAAAATTTGCTCCAACGATTTTTTTTTTAAATTCAAAAATCAATTATTTTTTAGATTCTCTATAAAATGTATATTCTCATTTTGTGATTGAAATCTTCTGAAGACCACTTTACTCTTGTACTCCATAGAAAAGATAGGAGAAATGGTTGCCATGGTATCAAAATATAAATATTTTCCCATACTTATAAATTTTACATCTTGAATTCAATTGTACCCTACTGTCGGAAACTAAATACATGTCGACACAAAAAATCTGGTGTGACAAGCACAGTACACAACTTTCGATTACCGAAGGTAAGAGAAAGTTGTGTGCTGTGCGCCAGTCACACCAGATTTTTTGGATTTAGAGGGGTGGAATTTTGAGAAAATTGAAAGAAACTAAAAAAGTACACCAGTACTAGTACTCAAAGTTTTTCAAAGATGAGACCTAGCGTTATTTGTTTTGTCTTGTGGGTCCGCGGGCCGGGCGGGCTTTGAAGGCCATGAAATGCGGGCAGTAGCAAGTCTAAATAAACAAGTTTGGGCGAACGATCAAATTTCATGGTTTTTACTTGTAAATTATTTCCATTAATAATTGGGCCCAAAAAAAAAAAGGTTGGGGGATGAGGCAGCTAAAATACGTTCCCCCTCTCTTATAGATAGACATCTAATCTTAATTAAATAATTTTTTTTTTTTAATTATAATTTTATCAGCGTGAAGAATATTTTTTAAGACATTCATTTAGTTTTGATTTGTTTTTATTTCTTATCAGATTATTTTATAATGTTTCTTTGATTGTTCTTTCTTATCATATTCTAGTAGTTATAAGGTTTATTTTTATTATTGTATTAATATTGTTTTGTTTATATAAAATTTTTTAGCCCAATGGCAGTTGGCTAGACGGGCAGAATAAAGAAAAAAAAAAAAAAGTTTTGATTATCAATTTAAGAATTTTTCTCTTGACTTTTATGTTTAGAATATTAAACAGGAAATGGTTACTCATATATAAATAGTGAGTCTCTCTTGGACCTTTGTTTTTATAATCTAGGCCTATAGATAGACTCTTATTCTTCTTCTATCTTGGCCTTATCCCTATGTGGGGTCGGCAAAATTAATTTGTAAAAAAATGAGACCGAGAGAAAACAAGCTTACCCCGTCTCACGGTGAGACGCTTGATATGAAAAAGAGTAAAAAAAAATCTGGTGTGGCTGGTCGCACAGCACACAACTTTCTCTTATCTTCGGTAATCGAAAGTTGTGTTCTGTGCTTGTCACACTCAATTTTTGGGTCGACATATATTTAAATTTAGTTTTCAGCATTACATTTGAAGTCATTTATAAATATTTTTAAATAAAATTCAAAAATGAATTATTTTTTAGATGCTATTTAAAATGTATCATTTTGGAGAAGTGGTTACATGGTTACAGTGGTTACCATGGTAACAAAATATAAATATTTCCTCATATTTATAAATTTTACATCTTGAATTCAAATGGAAACTTTTTTTTTTTTTTTTTTTTAAACATTCACACTTTTTTCTCATTCACACTCACATTCACACAGTCTTTTCGGCAACTTAGGCCGTTATTTATGAATTTATCTATATTGGGGTCCAGGCATTCTTATTTAAGCCATTTGGTATCCAAATGGCTTAAATAAAATCATCGGACTGCCTGAGGTCCGAACCCGCGACGTTTGGTATACGAGGTTAGCACGCTAACCTCTATACCAAGTCCCGAGGGCAAATGGAAACTAAATTTAAATATATGCCGACCCGAAAAATCTGGTGTGGCAAGCACATGACACTACTTTCGATTATCGAAGGTAGGAAGGTTTCAACGAGATCCAACGGTTTAAAGTTTAAATTTTATACTGTAGAAATATTACACAAATAGGCCTATTGCATTTACAAATAATTTTTTTATTTTCTCGAGAAATGTGGCGCGGTGGGGGTGGGGTCGCTGTGAGAGGGGGGTGGGGGGGGGGGGCGGGGGTGGTCAGTGGCTAGCGCCAGCTCTTGCCACTCCGCGCCTATGGACCTGAGCGTCATGAATAATTTAACAAGACATGTGAGTGTTCTTTATTGATGAGGCCAAACATCCCATGGCCCCCGGGAATCGAACCCAGGATCTCCGCCTTTCCGGGGCATAGGCGTGCTATCCATTGCACCAGGCCACCGGACCCTCGACCTGCACCAATAAAACTCACTTCCCCTTATATGCAGTTAGTCGCGCAAGTTACTAACTCGTAACGAAAACGTGAAAAACTTTAAAGAAAAATTTTCCACTTATGTGCCGCTTGGTTAACCAGTAGAGGGACAGATATCTGGATCTGCTCTAACACACTACTGTAAGCAGCAAAGCCCAAAGGGCAGCGGGGTCAAGTTATAGCTAAATATTTTTCGAGATCTATTATTTGAATAAGATAATAGTATTCAAAATACCTCGATTCGGACTTTAACTGAGTCATAGATATATTTAACAAGACATGTGAGTGTTCTTTATTGATGAGGCCAAACATCCCATGGCCCCCGGGAATCGAACCCAGGATCTCCGCCTTTCCGGGGCATAGGCGTGCTATCCATTGCACCAGGCCACCGGACCCTCGACCTGCACCAATAAAACTCACTTCCCCTTATATGCAGTTAGTCGCGCAAGTTACTAACTCGTAACGAAAACGTGAAAAACTTTAAAGAAAATTTTCCACTTATGTGCCGCTTGGTTAACCAGTAGAGGGACAGATATCTGGATCTGCTCTAACACTACTGTAAGCAGCAAAGCCCAGGGGCAGCGGGGTCAAGTTATAGCTAAATATTTTTCGAGATCTATTATTTGAATAAGATAATAGTATTCAAAATACCTCGATTCGGACTTTAACTGAGTCATAGATATATTTAACAAGACATGTGAGTGTTCTTTATTGATGAGGCCAAACATCCCATGGCCCCCGAAATCGAACCCAGGATCTCCGCCTTCCGGGGCATAGGCGCATCCATTGCAATCTGGCCACCGGACCCTCGACCTGCACCAATAAAACTCACTTCCCCTTATATGCAGTTAGTCGCGCAAGTTACTAACTCGTAACGAAAACGTGAAAAACTTTAAAGAAAAATTTTCCACTTATGTGCCGCTTGGTTAACCAGTAGAGGGACAGATATCTGGATCTGCTCTAACACACTACTGTAAGCAGCAAAGCCCAAGGGGCGAGCGGGGTCAAGTTATAGCTAAATATTTTTCGAGATCTATTATTTGAATAAGATAATAGTATTCAAAATACCTCGATTCGGACTTTAACTGAGTCATAGATATATTTAACAAGACATGTGAGTGTTCTTTATTGATGAGGCCAAACATCCCATGGCCCCCGGGAATCGAACCCAGGATCTCCGCCTTTCCGGGGCATAGGCGTGCTATCCATTGCACCAGGCCACCGGACCCTCGACGCTGCCCTTTGGGCTTTGCTGCTTACAGTAGTGTGTTAGAGCAGATCCAGATATCTGTCCCTCTACTGGTTAACCAAGCGGCACATAAGTGGAAAATTTTTCTTTAAAGTTTTTCACGTTTTCGTTACGAGTTAGTAACTTGCGCGACTAACTGCATATAAGGGGAAGTGAGTTTTATTGGTGCAGGTCGAGGGTCCGGTGGCCTGGTGCAATGGATAGCACGCCTATGCCCCGGAAAGGCGGAGATCCTGGGTTCGATTCCCGGGGGCCATGGGATGTTTGGCCTCATCAATAAAGAACACTCACATGTCTTGTTAAATATATCTATGACTCAGTTAAAGTCCGAATCGAGGTATTTTGAATACTATTATCTTATTCAAATAATAGATCTCGAAAAATATTTAGCTATAACTTGACCCCGCTGCCCTTTGGGCTTTGCTGCTTACAGTAGTGTGTTAGAGCAGATCCAGATATCTGTCCCTCTACTGGTTAACCAAGCGGCACATAAGTGGAAAATTTTTCTTTAAAGTTTTTCACGTTTTCGTTACGAGTTAGTAACTTGCGCGACTAACTGCATATAAGGGGAAGTGAGTTTTATTGGTGCAGGTCGAGGGTCCGGTGGCCTGGTGCAATGGATAGCACGCCTATGCCCCGGAAAGGCGGAGATCCTGGGTTCGATTCCCGGGGGCCATGGGATGTTTGGCCTCATCAATAAAGAACACTCACATGTCTTGTTAAATATATCTATGACTCAGTTAAAGTCCGAATCGAGGTATTTTGAATACTATTATCTTATTCAAATAATAGATCTCGAAAAATATTTAGCTATAACTTGACCCCGCTGCCCTTTGGGCTTTGCTGCTTACAGTAGTGTGTTAGAGCAGATCCAGATATCTGTCCCTCTACTGGTTAACCAAGCGGCACATAAGTGGAAAATTTTTCTTTAAAGTTTTTCACGTTTTCGTTACGAGTTAGTAACTTGCGCGACTAACTGCATATAAGGGGAAGTGAGTTTTATTGGTGCAGGTCGAGGGTCCGGTGGCCTGGTGCAATGGATAGCACGCCTATGCCCCGGAAAGGCGGAGATCCTGGGTTCGATTCCCGGGGGCCATGGGATGTTTGGCCTCATCAATAAAGAACACTCACATGTCTTGTTAAATATATCTATGACTCAGTTAAAGTCCGAATCGAGGTATTTTGAATACTATTATCTTATTCAAATAATAGATCTCGAAAAATATTTAGCTATAACTTGACCCCGCTGCCCTTTGGGCTTTGCTGCTTACAGTAGTGTGTTAGAGCAGATCCAGATATCTGTCCCTCTACTGGTTAACCAAGCGGCACATAAGTGGAAAATTTTTCTTTAAAGTTTTTCACGTTTTCGTTACGAGTTAGTAACTTGCGCGACTAACTGCATATAAGGGGAAGTGAGTTTTATTGGTGCAGGTCGAGGGTCCGGTGGCCTGGTGCAATGGATAGCACGCCTATGCCCCGGAAAGGCGGAGATCCTGGGTTCGATTCCCGGGGGCCATGGGATGTTTGGCCTCATCAATAAAGAACACTCACATGTCTTGTTAAATATATCTATGACTCAGTTAAAGTCCGAATCGAGGTATTTTGAATACTATTATCTTATTCAAATAATAGATCTCGAAAAATATTTAGCTATAACTTGACCCCGCTGCCCTTTGGGCTTTGCTGCTTACAGTAGTGTGTTAGAGCAGATCCAGATATCTGTCCCTCTACTGGTTAACCAAGCGGCACATAAGTGGAAAATTTTTCTTTAAAGTTTTTCACGTTTTCGTTACGAGTTAGTAACTTGCGCGACTAACTGCATATAAGGGGAAGTGAGTTTTATTGGTGCAGGTCGAGGGTCCGGTGGCCTGGTGCAATGGATAGCACGCCTATGCCCCGGAAAGGCGGAGATCCTGGGTTCGATTCCCGGGGGCCATGGGATGTTTGGCCTCATCAATAAAGAACACTCACATGTCTTGTTAAATATATCTATGACTCAGTTAAAGTCCGAATCGAGGTATTTTGAATACTATTATCTTATTCAAATAATAGATCTCGAAAAATATTTAGTCATGAATAATGCCAGCGGTGGCCAAATTAATAACGGACAGTAGGAGGGGAGATGCTAGCTCTCCCTTTGTCCTCCCCCTCCTTTCCCCTCTCTGACATGATATGAAACTTAAAAAAAAAAAATTACGATCAAGAATTCAAACTGATTATATCCACAAGCTAACTAATATAATTTATATAAATTTTACTAAATAGAAGGTGTGAAACTTCTATATCTCTTAACCTAAAGTGATATTTCTATTCGAATGGTCATTTCATTTTATAACATTTTTGTCTTGACTGTAATAGTGAGATTCAGAGAAATAATATGAAACAAAAATAATTCCTTAATTTATCTTTTATTACCAATTAAATTAATTTTAGATATTAAAAGCATCAAAAGGATATTTAGGTAAATCGTTGTGACTTATCGGTTAAGAAAAATTAATTAATAATTTTTTTCAAAAGATGGTCGAACGATGAGAGGAGCTTGGTTGGTTGGCTATTTACAAAAGAGGCGATTAATGTTATTTACCTGAGAAGACAATGAATGGCATTCGCTCCAACAGAGACGTTTTGATATTTGGCACTATTTAACACTAAAAAATTCAACTCACTACTAATATTTCACTATTTTCAAACAGTACAAACGACGAAAACTTTAAGTGTAACGCGACGCGAGAACTAGCAAACTCAGGAGGAGGGAAGGAGCCAGGGGAAGATAGTTGGATTGCAAGCAGTGCAAGGGTTAGCCGCTAGAGCACTCTGGCGTCGTTATTGTTGCTGACTCGTTTAAAATTTAAAAGTGTATTTTTCAATAATTAGATCTAATTGATACAGGACAGAGGAGTTGGCAGCCAATTTTAGAGCCTCTATATTAAATAAAAACTCTCAATTCTGGATACGTTTCGGCTTTATTCTACTAAGGCCATCATCAGTCCCATTAGAGCTGGAAAGACATACATTAATATATAAAGATGACAGTTACAAAATACAAATAAAATATTTTATATAAAATATAAAAATCTCACAGTATTAATATATAGAGTTGTTATATTGGAATATTTTTTATATACATTAGTTGGTATATAAATAATTTCTATTTTGTATGCTTCCAGTTTTTAATACGTGTGTATACGTCTAAGTAACAATTTGATTTGATCAGATATTTCTTAAATTTACAAATATATTTTTCAATAAGATGGGATTATATCAATGACCCTTATTATTAGGACATTGCCTGAGGTGAGAAGCCGAAATAAATATTTATATAACATATTTGCGTTGTTATTATAGACAATAAAATCCTATAATCCGGTCAAAAAGGTAGTAGAATAAAGCCGAAACGTATCCAGAATTGAGAGTTTTTATTTAATATAGAGGCTCTAAAATTGGCTGCCAACTCCTCTGTCCTGTATCAACTGATATCTACAGCCACCTTATCTTATATCAATTAGATCTAATATTTAATACGTAAATTATCATTGTAGAAGAAAAATGAAAAATTTTGTTTCCGGAAGATTTAATAAAAGAAGTGAGTTTAGGTAGAACAAGAACAATATATGTTTTATATCACAATTTATAAATACATTGTATATAAAAAAAGGAGATAGTAGTATTTTCAAAAAAATCTGGTGTGACTGGTAATTCGGTAATCGAAAGTTGTGTTCTGTGCTTTTCACACCAGAATTTTCGTGTCGACATATATTTAGTTTCCGCCGATATATTAAAATTCAAGATGTTAAATTTATAAGTATGAGAAAATATTTATATTTTGTTACCATGGCAATCATTTCTCCTATCTTTTCTATAGAGTACAAGAGTAAAGTGCTTCAAAAGATTTCAAGGGCAAAATGAGAAATCATTGAAGCGAATTTTGAGAAAATCGAAAAAAAAAACTGAAAAAGTACATAAGTACTAGCACTCTTTGGCCAATTTTGGTCAAAAGCTTCGGGTCAGTTCAGGGGATCTCAAAACGTGTATATCCATCAAATATCGACACCGTCACCCAGGCAGTCCGATAATTTTATTTAGGCCATTTGAATGCCAAATGGCTTAAATAAGAATGTCTGGAGGCCAAAATATTTATATACTCATAATAACGGTTATTAACGTCATTTATTATTATGTTTAGTTATATCAGATGTTATTAAGATCAACGTTGTTAAGCAACGCCAAGCGGTGCTGAAAATCGGGATAGGTGGCCCCCCAAAAACAAGACCGTTGAACGCTGGCCGGAAGCCATCGATACAATGTATTTAATATATTTACATAATAAATGTATAAAGTCAAATGGCCTCAGCAGCCGAAATGACTTTAAAAAAAAACGGTTATCGTATAAAGTCTTATATGGTCTAAGTTGCCGAAAAGATTGTGTGTATGTGTGTGTGAATGTGAGTGTGAATTTGAAAAAAGTGGGAGTGTTAAAAAAAAAAAAAACAATTATCACTTTATTAATATCACACATTCTATTTTTTAGATAATGAAATTTATCAGTATTTTGGGAATTTTTGGCCTATTATCAGCATGCTGCGATGCGTATCGAATTCTTGGATTGTTTCCATTCCCGGTCAGAAGTCACCTACTCTTCAATTTGGGTGTAATGAAGACATTAGCTAAAGCCGGGCATGACGTCACTGTTTATTCCTCCTGGCCTCCTGATAAACCCTTGAAAAACTATCATAATGTCAAAGTAAACGGATCCCTCGTATCTTTAGGTGAGTAGAAATAATTATAAAAATATATATTATTTTGATTATATCGACGGACCAGTACAAGACAGGTCTAACTTAAAAAATCTGGTGTGACTGGCGCACAGCACACAACTTTCTCTTACCTTCGGTACTGTGCTTGTCACACCAGATTTTTTGTGTCGACATATATTTAGTTCCCGACAGTACGGAACATATGAATTCAGATGTAAAATTTATAAGTATGGGAAAATATTTATATTTTGTTACCATGGCAACCATTTCTCCTATCTTCCCTGTGAAATACAAGAGTAAAGTGGTCTTCAGAAGATTTCAATTGCAAAATAAGAATATACATTTTAAAGAGCATCTAAAAAATAATTGATTTTTGAATTAAAAAAAAATCGTTGGAGCAAATTTTGAGAAAATCGAAAAAAACTGAAAAAGTACATCAGTAAAGTACTAGTACTCTTTGGCCAATTTTGATTAAAATTAAGTTGTATGCTGGGTATGTGAGATTGGAGTTGGGAAGAATAAAACCAGCGTTGTCGAACACCTTTACACTTTTATTCCGGCAGTCGTTTCGGTAACCATAACGGTTGCCATCTTCAGTGCCAATGAAAGTTTTTTAAGGTGTCCCTGTCATACATAATAATCTTATATAGTATAGGAAGCATCAGGTACTTGCCGAGCGCTCCAGGCTGATGCTTCCTATACTATATAAGATTATTATGTATGACAGGGGCACCTTAAAAACTTTCATTGGCACTGAAAATGGCAACCGTTATGGTTAATTTTAAAATATAAAATTTATAAATATAGAAAAATATTTATATTTTTTTATCATGACAACCAATAATCCTATCTTTCTATGAAGTACAAGAGTAATGTGTGCTTCAAAATATTTCAAGGGCAAAATGTGAATATATATTTCAAAGATCAACTAAAAAATAATTGATTTATGAATTTTAATCAAAATCGTTAGAACGAATTTTGAGAAAATCGAAAAAAACTGAAAAAGTATTAGTACTCTTTGGCCGATTTTGTTCTAAAGCTTCGTAGCACGTGCCAAGGGGGTACTTTAATTAAATATAAAATTTCAACCTCCTAGCTCTTTTTGTTCATGAGATATTTTGTTCACAAAACACCCCCACCACCACCCCCACCCACACCCCACCCCCACTGAGACAGACAATGTTGTATAAACCATTTTTTTGGACTCAGGGGATCTCAAAACGTGTATATCCAACAAAATCTGGACATCAAATTTATTACATGAAACCAAATATTTTCTCTCTATATATATATTACATATGTATAGGTAAGAGAAAGTAAAAATGGATTTTCTCTGTTTTCTCTGAAACCGTTAGCCGTACGTAATAAACTGATAGATATTATTATGTGCATTTTTTATAGATCTACAACTTTTATGTAACACTCTTTTGTATATAATTTATATTTAACAAGATAAATAAATAAAATGAATATTTTCTGATTTTTTTTCGATTTTCAGAGCTCTTGGGGCACCCTTTCCCCTTATCCGATTGAGCTGAAATTTTACATAGTTTATTTTTTTTGGCAATGGCACCAAACTAGGGGGTAGCGTCAAAAAATTTTTTCCCCAGTAGTAGCTAAGAGCCACCCTAATATCATAATGGTGTCCAATATACAAGGGCAACATTTAAGTGCATACATCCCTTCTGAGAGGACCTGGAGCCTTTGAGTCCTGCCTTCACTTTTTAATAAAAAATATTTAATAGGCTATTATTTCATCTGTGATTTCCCGGCATCTTTGGGATTAAGTTGGTTCATAAAAAAAATGAAAGATTTAAAGAATCCAAGTCCCCTCAAAGGAAAAAATTTAATAAAAATATTCAGCCCTCTAGGCAATGACTTTCAATAGTTTTAATTAAATTGAATTCTTTGTAGGTAATATAGACTTTTTCGAAATGAATTCAATTACAATGGTAGGTTATATGAAGGCTCTATGGGGCATCACTGAAGAAATTTGTGAAAATATCTTAGCTGAACCAGGATTCAAGCCTTTGATGAAAGCGAAAGGTCAATTCGACGTAGTCATCATCGAGGGAGTTTTCAGCGAATGTTTTTTGGGTTTTGCCCATGCTCTTGACGTCCCTCTTATTCAGGTAACAAATAGAATTAAGATTATATAATTGAATGAGCAGATGGATTCTTATTTAGGGCAGTTGGAGGGACGTTAGCCCAATCACTTTAAAATAATGGTCAACGTTATCTAAAAATAAATTTTAACGAAATGAGCCTTTATTTAATTTTTAATAGATAAATATTTTTAGGCCAAATTTAATATCTTATCTATTAATTAATAGTGTCATTAATAAATATTTGAACAGCTTAATGGTAAAATTACATTTTTGCATAATAAATTATTTAAATATATGTATCTACTTATGCTCTTGATTTATCGGGGCGATAGATAAATTTGCAAAAAAAAAAAAAATTGTTATCGAATATATAAGTATTTTCAAAAAATCTGGTGTGACCGGCACACAGCACACAACTTTCTCTTACCTTCGGTAATCGAAAGTTGTGTACTGTGCTTGTCACACCAGATTTTTTGGGTCGACATGGATTTAGTTTCCGACAGTATGGTACATTCGATTTTCAAGATGTAAAATTTATAAGTATGGGAAAATATTTATATTTTGTTACCATGGCAACCATTTCTCCTATCTTTCCTATGGAGTACAAGAGTAAAGTGGTCTTCACAAGATTTCAATGGCAAAATGAGGATATACATTTTAAAGAGCATGTAAAAACTAATTGATTTTTGAATTAAAAAAAAAAGGAACGAATTTTGAGAAAATCGAAAAAAACTGAAAAAGTACATCAGTAAAGTATTAGTACTCTTTGGCCGATTTTGATTAAAAGCTAATTTTCGCTCTCCCTTATAAATTTATTTGAAATAGAAGCAGTATGTTAACGTCGCTGTTAAAATTTTATTTAGAGAATAGCATTTTTTTAACGCTGATTGTTTTTAATTAAAAATTAAAAATTTCAGCACTGAAAATAGAAAAAAGTTTTAGATTTGATTGAAAATTGGTAGGCCTATAAGGGTTTTCGAGGTCGCTGATTACAAATTTTATAATATTTATATAATTTAATAAATTGCAGTGGCGGATCATATATGGCGGATCACTCGTCAAAAATTGTTTGATATATAAAATTATGCAAAATGTTGGTCCAAACATTTAAGAAACGTGTTCAAGACCTAGTTCACATCGTTTAGTATCATCCCAAACATTTCTCGACCAGTAAGATTATTTTATCAATCCGCTTTTCCGTCATGATGCTATTTATTTTTAATAAAAATATATAATATCTTTTATTTAGTTGAAATAAGAAAAATTATAATTATTCACAATAATATTTCAAAAAATAATATAATATAATAATTCTTTGCAATAAGACACCCTATATAAAAATATTCAAAAAAAAGTTCGTAGACTAACAAAGAGTCTGCCTGCCGCGGCTCAAAAATAGACATAATGCTATCTAATTTTAAAATAAAAATACTTTTCTCAAATAATAAGCTTTTATTTAACTAAAAAATAATAAAAATTATATTTCTGCACAATAATATTTCAAAAATATGAAATAAGATACGGCATATAGGGTGAATATGAAAAAAGCTCTCTCGTCGCTTATTTTTAACCTCAAAATTCGGGGGGCAAGTTGGGGCAGGATTTTGCAGATTCTATTACAAGACATCTTAAACTATATATTCCATATCTCAGTTTCGTGGGCCCCGCTGGGTTCATAACTTTTTTGCTATTTGAAGGAAAAAATTTTTACAAAAAAAATCCATTATGAAAACGCAACTTTGACATGATTTCTAAAAAAGGCGAGTATAAATTAATGAAAACGGTACATTAGTAAATATTCTACATACTTTCCTTAACACCCTCCTTCAAACAGAATTGAAAAAGGACACTCGAGTAAAAAGTTATATGCATTTAAACAAACATTGATATTTCAGAGCCTCTCGCGCGTCGCTCGCGCGCTGCCGAAAACGCTAACTTTGACCTCATGTAGCGCCTGAACTATAAAAGATATCTCACTTTCCTTTTGGATTTACATGCACCAACTATCCCTCTACAAGATTATATGGGACTGAAGTCATTCTGTGACTATTATTTT
>JAKCPI010011618.1:0-13636 GCA_023213315.1 Euborellia annulipes | reverse complement strand
TTATGACTCAATCAATTTTTTAATCCAGATTTTTTCTGATTTACCCTGAGCCCCTAGGGGCCCGGCCCTCCTCAAAGACAAAAGTTGCATTTAAAAATCGCTTATATAGGGTCCTTTATATTTCATTTTTTTTTTTTTATATTTTTTTTATATATATATATATATATATCTTTTATTTATGCGACGGACTTTTTCAAACAAAAATATATAGATATATTGGCTATAAACCCGTATCAATCTATATATATTTGTTTTAAGTTCAGAAAATCTCAAATGAGCAACGCAGCTAGTCTTTCTTCCAATTTTATTTTAAATACAAAGTGCCAGGGCCAACGTTTCGGTCACATATAGGACCATCATCAGGGCCAAGCCATTGTCAGTTTATTATTCCTCATGGTCATATTGGCCAAATAAATTATTAATAATACAACAAATTCAATGACCAAATTGTTAGATACAGTGTGTTATTATGGACTGAGAGTGACTCTGAGTCCATAATAACACCCATCTATCATGGTCATTGAACTGTTGTATTATTAATAATTTATTTGGCCAATATAACCATGAGAAAATAATCAAATTTGACAATGGCTAACTGATGGTCCCATATGATCGAAACGCTAGCTTTACCTCTAAATAAAAGATTGAGAAAACGACTAACTGCGTTGCTCATTTGGGATTTCCTGAACCTAAAGTTAAATTGTATTATCAGCTAAACACTGAAAATAAAAGTAATTCTTTAAAATTTCTAAATAAAAATTTTCTTAAGTTTTATTATTTGAGAAATTGGATCAAATAGATCAAACTGGTTATGTTTATACTAAATATTTTCCCTATGGGAAATAACATAAATTTTTCTTGATAAAAAGGTTAAAAAGTAAAAATTATTATCAAGGATCATCATGGACCTAACACGAATAACCGAATATTTTTTACCAAAAAAACTCTGTCAAAAACATGAAATAAACTGAGTAAACAAACAAGATGAAAGAGTAAGATCAATATTCATTTAAAAATTAATTTATTTAAATTAATTGTTTCATTCTTTCATATAATGGAGTAAATAAAGACTCTAGGGAGACATAAAGAATATATATAAATAAATAAATGTCCTATTCCTCCTCCTAGTTAAGTGAAATTTGTAGATTTAATCTTAAAAATCAAACAGTCTGCCGATAATTTGGGTAATTTCAAAGTTGATATCAGTTTAATCCTAAGCATCCATTAACTTGAAATATTAATAGAGAGATAGAGTGGAGTACAATCACATAAATTATATCATATTAATTTCCCTTGGCCTCGTTATTATATTGTTACTAATAATAGGTTTAGCGTTTCTCTCCCTCTCTCACCCTCTTGTTTTTACATTAATATCCAAATGTAATTTAGTACTTTTAATTTTTTTTTTAACAGAGGAATAAAATAATAGATTTTTAATGCTATATGGTTCATTATAATGTTTTATTATTATTTGCTCTTACCCTAGTAAAAGCATTTATTTATTTCATTCTCAACATATTAAAGTATGTGATTTAGAAAAATAACAGGTAATAATTGATTGGCCTAGGATTTTATTTGTCGACATTTCGACCTTCATCAGGACGAAATAAGAGCCACATGACATATAGATCTATAATGATTTTTATAGATAACAATTAATTTATTATTGATAATTTTGAATTTCATATTTCGTCCTGAAGAAGGTGGAGATTACCGATCGAAACGTCGACGAATAAAAAACATCTTTTATTTGGCTCTCTGCATTTCAAACATCTCCATTTTTAAATTACACCCCCAAAAATAATCAATAGTGTCATCTAAATATTCTACAATAATTTCTCCAGAATATTCGAAGTCGTTTTTTTTTTTTTTTTAATTTTTAAATAAATAATAGTTATTTAAAATTCAAAAATCCAAATGCTTGTATTAATTTTGACCTCTATATTTTCCTCGCCAATATGTTGTTATTAATAGATATCCCAAAAATAATTCTCACCTTTGACCTATCCTTTTGTTCTGTAAGCTAAATTCAATTCGTCATTATTAAAATTTTATTAAATATTTTATTTGATCATCATATAGTTAAAGAGGAGAGAAAGAGAGAAAAAATATTCTTTTTAGCTTTTAAATGTAAAATTAAAAATATTAATAAATTAAAAAAATAAAATGCCCTCGGGGGCGTGGTGTAGAGGTAAGCGTGCTAACCTCGTATACCAAACGTCGCTGGTTCGAACCCCAGGCAGTCCGAGGATTTTTAAGCCAATTGGATGGCTTAAATAAGAATGCCTGAACCCCATATATGTATATTAAATCAATAACGGTTATCGTAAATGTCTTAAATGGCCTGAGTTGCCGAAAAGACAGTGTCAATGTGTGTGTGAGTGTGAGTGAGAAAAAAGTGTGAATGTTTAAAAAAAAAATAAAATAAAGATGTGTACGACTATATTGTTGATATATTGGAAAAATCTGGTGCGATTGAATGCGCAGATATTTAGTTTCCAACAGTAGCTAAAGTTGATTTGAATTCACGATGTAAAATTTATAAACATGGGAAAATATTTATATTTTGTTACCATTTCTCCCTATTTTTCCTTTGAAGTACAAGAGTAGAGTGCGTTTCAAAATATTTCAAGGGAATATGAAAATCACGTCCCAGGGGGTACCTAACTTAAATATAAAATTTCAACCTCATAGTCTTTTGGTTTTTACTTTCTCTTACCTATGTATATATGTAATATATATATAGAGAGAAAGTATTGGATTCATGTCAAAAATTCGATGTCGAGATTTTGATGGATCTTCACGTTTTGAGGTCCCCTGAATCCAAAAAAGTGGTTTTCGCGACATGGTCTGTCTGTCTGTGTGTGTTGTGGGTGTGTGTGTGTGTGTGTCTGTGTTCAATTTTAAGCATGAAGGAATTGAGCTATGAGGCTGAAATTTTATATTTAAGTTAAACACCCTCCGGGACCGGAAAAATAAGCTTTTAATCAAAATCGGCCAAAGAGTACTAGTACTTTACTGATGTACTTTTTCAGTTTTTTTCGATTTTCTCAAAATTCGCTCTAACGATTTTGATTAAAATTCAAAAATCAATTATTTTTTAGATGCTCTTTCAAATGTATATTCTCGTTTTGCCCTCAAAATTGTTTGAAGCACACTTTACTCTTGTGCTTCATAGGAAAGATAGGAGAAATGGTTGCCATGGTAACAAAATATAAATATTTTCCCATACTTATAAATTTTACATCTGAATTCAAATATTCCCTACTGCCGGGAACTAAATACATGTCGACACAAAAAATCTGGTGTGACAAGCACAGAACACAACTTTCGATTACCGAAGGTAAGAGAAAGTTGTGTGCTGTGCGCCAGTCACACCAGATTTTTCAGATATACAGACACACAGACAGAGCATGTTGCGAAAATCACTTTTTTGGATTGAGGGGACCTCAATACGTGTATATCCATCAAAATCTAGACATCGAATTTTTGACATAAATACCAATACTTCCTCTCTATATATATTAACATATATAGATATAAGAGAAAGTAAAAATAAATTATAGAAACAAATCCTTGCTACTTTTTTATTCCTTCCAAACGCAATATTTATTATAATACATTCTGGCTTGTAGTGCTAAAAGTCACCACCGGCTTTAAAAGTATAAATGCAGTTTACGACTGGGAAATTTTTTATACAATATTATCCAAGCGAAATTTATCGCTGCCAGGAGGCTCAGGAACTCTCGAAGGTGGGCTTGAGCCAAAAAATGTATATAATTTTTTATATCAAACTAGTCGCAAGCCCGCCTTCGGCGGGCTTTCTCGCCTAGCCAGGGGGCTGCGCCCCTGGACCCCTTGCTCGCCTTCGGCGAGCAAGTTTATTCCCAATTTGGGATATTTCTTGTTGCAATGCAAGTGTTAAGATGTTAAGGAAGGATCTTATATTCAAGCGAGGCGAGGGTACCTATTGGGAACAGCACAAAAGGGTCTGTTTATGACTGTTTAAAGGGTCAGCCATATGCGTGCTCTCTTCGTTTTTCAACTGCTGCGTAGCCCCCACCCCCAGCCCATAGTCAGGTAGGAAGCTGGTTCACACAGCATAAAGGACGCTCTCTAATTTCTAGCCAATTTGTTGATTTTGTGTTCCCATATTGAAGAAATTTGATTATAATTAATTTTCCAAAACATTTAAGAGATTCAAATTATTACTACGTTACTCCCAGAGCCATATACTATATGTATACTTAATTTCAAATGGATTCATTGAAAATTGTGGATTTCTATAGAACATATACATACATATTTACATACATACATACATTTTTCCCATTTCATTTTTATATATATAGATATAGTTTCTCTGCCCGAAAGGTTCCAATTTTGAAAATTAATTATAAATGGGGCCAGGTGGCCTAAGGCAGCTAGTTATATTAAATTAATTTGTTTCAGTTTGGTGCATCGAGACATGCGTCCCGAACCGGCCGTACTTTGCTCGATGGACGGTCGTCAACGGGGTCTTTTGCCTCTGGGTGCCCCACGCGAGCATCGAACCCCAGCCAGGCTAAGAAGCGATCCCAAAGTGCTCGTCTTCGTAGAAACCACCTATTCTCGACTCGGACGAGAGCTCGCAGAATTGCTCGTATACAACCGAATAAAGTGAGTATTTTTTTATATTTAAGAGAAAAATGCCGTACTATTATTATATCAAGAAACTACCATCTTTAGAAAAAGGCCCTATATAATTAAAAAATAAATTTTTTAATTATTTCGTTCTTCTTTCGAGAAGACTGGAAAATGAATCCAAAATTATACTTATTGACTACCAATCAATTGAAATAAATAAGAATTCCAAATGGCCTTGCATATCGAAAAAGATCTTAAACAAAAAATTGTGTAAAACCAATGAATTCTAAGTTTAATTTGATCAAAAAAAATGCAAAGAAGAATTCTACCTCTAGCATATCAACTATATAGCTATCTTCTTTGAAAGCTAAAAGCCTAAAAGAATTTAAAAAAGTCTTCTGGAATTCAAAAATTCAATTTGCTAGTTTAAAAAAAAAAAAAAAGAGTTCATTCAAGTTTTTTGATCTGGTATTCTTCTGGCAATAGTTTATACATAATCCCAAAAGAGTGAACTCATCAAAGAAAATTGATGTTTAGTTTCATCTTCTTGAAATAAATAAATGAAATGACCTTAAAACTCAACAAGATAGGCTCAAATAAAAATATGATTTTTTTAAACTAATAATTCCACAATCCAAGTGTTTTAATTAAAGAAAAAGACTATTTTCAACCATGAGCAGTGTTAAAGTTTGTAACATAGAGCCAGGGCCGCAGACAGAGGGGGGGGTTATATCCCCGGGGCCCGGGCCCCTTTGCGCTCCAATCTTTAAATTCTAATAAAAATAAACTTTTTCGTGCATGCCCCCCTAACCTGCCACTATAGACACATGATTTGTAAGACGTCACGTCAAAATAATTTTCATAGTTAAAATTTCAATTAAAAAAAAATCATTTTCTTGAAATTTTTTTTCTAAGGAGGGCCGGGCCCTTTAAAATCATTTTAAAATTATAATTTTAAAAATCATTTTCTTCATCTTCTAAACAGTTTATTAAGTGTGGGTGTTCTAGCTGTAGAAACAGAATTAAAGAGGAATGCTGACTTGGAATCTATAATTGACAATTTTGCATCACTCATCACACAAGACAGGGAGAGCAATTTATAAAAACTATTTAGGTATTATTATTATTATTATTGTCTAGGTAGGGTTACCATAAGTCCGGATTTGGAACACATGTTCCGTTTGTCGTCCGGATTTTACTAATATGAATTGAAAATGTGGCCAAATTGGGAAATTTTACACCGCGACGCACCTTAGGTGCCCCATAATACTTATTTTTACTTTCTCTTACTCTATATTTTAATTTAAAATGTTTATAAATCAAGCTAAGTTTGATATATTTATATTTTTCACATCTCAGGATAGCTAAAAAAAACGTACCTAATTTTCAAAAATTATCCCATAACCCCCAGATCACCCGGAAGTTGTCTGTTCGTCTGTCCTCAATAAATTATGATAACTCTTTTGTTTAGGGAATTTTGACAAATTTTTAAATAACTTTTATTTTTTATTTAAAGAAATATTATAAGCTATGTATAACTGTTTCAAAAATTGTGTAAAAAATTGTTGGTGTAAAGGCCACAATAGCCTTTTTTACCAACTAGAAAACACTTTTAGGGTGGGGGGGGGTGTCCGTATTATTAAGTAGACCCGGGGCCCGTCAAGTCTGTCTGCGGACCTGCATACAGCACAATATGTTTATAACGAAACGACTAGAAATTAACATTCGCCTCTCATCTTCGCCTGATCATTCTTTTCCCCTTATTCATAGACAACCAGTAGCGCGGAGCTGTCAATGTGGTTGAAACGCGGCTAGGCTACTTTTTTCTTCCTTAATTTATTTTATCCCGAAAATAGCAGAGAAATTTATTGATAAAACCCAGAAAAACAGAAAATTGGTCTGTTGATTAATTAAAACTGAAAATATTGGCTTAAAAAGAACTTCTTTGTTGATAAGAGAAGTGGCTGTTCAACGATTAAAATGATAGACAGGAAGAAAGTCAGCCAAAAGGAGAGCTCCTATCGAATAAAAATTCCATTCAGAAGACGTTTCGGGTTTAATTAAATAAATCCATCATCAGTTCTTAAGAGCTGAAATGAGCATAGATAAGAAGAACTTCTTTTGTCTAAATACTCATCAGGCTTCTGAGTGAATTAATAAATAGATTTGTATTTATAGTATTACAAAATTTTATTGTAGAAAAAATCGACTAGTAGAATTGATGAAAAATGATTTCTAAAAAGTTTAATTTTCGCATTAATTTAAAGTTTTAATTACTTATCATACAGCAAATAAACCAAATGGTTTCTTCAAATTTTTACTAATTTCCTTGACAGCCAGGATACTATAAAAATAGAAGAATTGATTGATTGATGATGTTAAATGGAATGGAGCTCGTATATATTATTTAATTCTCTAAAGATCTATTTAGTGGTCATGTCTGTTTCTCTGTTTACTTGAAAACTAAAGTCATAAAAAAGGATAGAAATTGGGGTTTATTGTTTTTTTTTTTTTTTTTTTTTTTTAGCTATCCTAAGATATCCTCCACAGAAGATTCATAAATGAACCTCTCTGTATCGAAAACATTCCAATGCCCAATTTGTCTTTAATAGATGAAATAATTATTAAAACAAGATGAATTAAATATTGATAATATTCATTAAAACTACAATCCCAACCGTCAAATCAGGGTATTCCAAAAATTGCATAAACCGGCGTTAAAATAACACATTTTTTTATCTTTTTTTATTTTTAGCCACAGCACCACCAGGTGCATTCAGGTCTCTGAGATCTGATAATTAAAGTTCTAATCGCCTCCAGTTCTAATCCCCTACAGATGAAATTAAATCTCTAATCAGAATTACTAATTTTTCTGTCAAAGACGTACAATCTAAGGGAAGAGAACCTCTCGTAGCAGTTAATTTAATAAATAAAACATACAGTATATAGAAGTCTATATAGCCTAATTAATATTTATTAACTAAAAAACCAGAAAAAATTTCATCATTAACAATCTAATGAAAAACTCACAGTCCGAGTACCTATTATGTAGTAATTGATCTAAAATGAGTTTCGGTTAATACTACCATTTAGTTGATATTCCAATAGATACCAATGGACCATTGCATTTACATAGACGAGTCGTCCCTAAGACTATATTATTAAGAAATATTTTAAATCCTTAATAAAAGATAGGGACGTGTAGGGATGAAATGATACCAGTGAGGTATCGAAACTTTTACTCGATACCGTTTCGGTCGCAAAGTATCGATACCTAGTAGCCCAACACTAAATAAAAAAATTCTATCGAAAACTAAATGGACGATGTTATGCATGAAGGAACCAAGCGACATTAACCTATATCTGAGATAAGGGGCATAATATATGTTGATATAAAAAATCTTGTGGATAACCAAAGAACACAATTTTCTAATATCAAAACCAAGAGAAAGTTGTGTGATGTGCGCTAGGTCACACCATATTTTTTCAGATGTTTTAGGGCAAAATAAAATCAGTTTAATGACAAATGATGTAGTATAAGAAATAATATATAAATGAAATTAACATAGAGAATTTATTATGCGTTGGATATCCCGTCAGTAATAAATTAAAGAGGCAACAGACCGGTGACAAATTTCTTATTAATAGATTTTAACTCGCGCTATTTTGTTTCTAACATTTTGTGATATCGAAGATTTTTTTCTTAGAGTTAATTTATAACCCCTTTTTTTTAATAAAATACTGTGTATTTTTAAAATAAAGATGGATGTTTTTCATTTACTCATATAAACAGAAATAAATAATCTTTAAAAGCGAACATCTTGGGCTTGAGAGAAGTGGGAGGATTTTTTTTTTGTCTTTAGATATTTTAGGCTATTTAGAGCACCAGAAGCTATCAAAAAAAAAAAAAAAAAAAATTATATTTACATCTATTGAAATAAAATGAAAAGAAATTAGAGTTTCTTAGTCTCATCAAAACTCTGTTCATATTTACTTAATTTCAAAAACAGGTGGAACTATCCTCTATATATTAACATATATAGAGGTAAGAGAAAGTAAAAAGAAACAAACGGGACATTAACCGAGGAGATTTAATTAATCACTTAATTGAAACCAAATATTAAAAATGTATTATCAAAATTAATGTGTTCTTTTTTTCTTCTACACCCCACTACAGTTAGACATCAGTCAAAACACTTATGAAATTGGAGAAAAGTAGATATAAGCTGGATAGAAGATTTTGAAGTAGCAAGAAGAAGAAAGAGAAGCAGTAGTAATTATTTCATTTATTTAATACCCATTAGGCTGAGTTTTCTCGGTTGAGCCATCCTCAGAGCTACAACATAGCAGGGATAAAGATAAATTTTAAATTACAATTTTCTTTTGACACATTAGCAATTCATGACTAATAACATACAATATGAGAGACATAAGAAATTAGAATTCCTTTGATTGGAATATGGCAGTCATATTTGAATAAGAAATGTCTCTCATATTGTATGTTATTAGTCATGAATTGCTAATGTGTCAAAAGAAAATTGTAATTTAAAATTTATCTTTATCCCTGCTATGTTGTAGCTCTGAGGATGGTCTCAACCGAGACCGAAACGTCAGCCTAATGGGTATTAAATAAATGAAATAATTACTAGCTGCTTCTCTTTCTTCTTCTTGCTACTTCAAAAAACTTATGAAATTGATGAATTTTCAAAAATGCTATATTAGCTAAGCAGGGTGTCCACCCAAAATCGAAAAACATGGCAAGTGGTCTACGAGACAAAAAAAAGTTTGGGGACCTCTGCTATAAACAAATAGACCGTCTATATATTAAATTAGTAAAAATTTTAATAATTTCATAAATCATCCGTAAAATTTTTTTCTAAGAAATATATAATATTAATACCACGAGTCTCGTTATTCAATTTTTACTTAAATTATTTGATACTCAAATAAAATGTATCTTTCAGGAAACGACCATAAATCATAAATTAAGACTTCCTCTGTTCTAAGGGACAAAGACGGAAATTAGAATTCCTTTGATTGGAATATGGCAGTCATATTTGAATTCACTTCATCTCAGATGTGAAATTATTTCTGATATGCAACGAGCAAAGGCTTAGCTAAGGGAGAACATCAAAATAGCACTTTTTTAAGAAAATTCAATTTAGACTTCATTCAATGAAATTTCTCAATTTTAAATGAATCTATCAAAAATTTAATTTACCAGAGTTTGAAATTATTCGACCCTTTTTTTTTCTAAGGTGTCTCTTGTGACTAAGTCTATACACACCATAATAAATATAATTTCTTTCTTGGATAAAAACTTAATCTAACGCAATTTTTTATTAAAAACTCCCTGAATGGGAATAAAATAATAATAATATAAACAATGTCCTCCGTCTGTTCTTATGCTATAATTTTAAAGTTTTTTTTTTTAAAGCGAGCGTTATTCCGTTATTCCGGGTCTTAATATAACACAGGAACAAAAATAAAAATAATAAAATAACAAGATAAAAGTCTTTAAAAGAGCATTAAAAGTGTGTGTGTTTGTTTAGGGCGGGTAGAAAGTATTAAGACAGAAGCAGGGAGTGACGCTTTTATTTCTAGTTAAAGAAGTTTTTAATTCATTTGTCTAAATGCCTGTCGGAGAACGGAGGGAAAAAAAAATGAGACCGAATTCATCTTGCCTCTTTAGAGAGAGAAAAAGAGAGAGAGAGAGATCTACTCATCTTCTAAATAAATTCATTATTTTAAATTAATTAATAAATTTAGTTAATGATAATTTTATATTTAACGAATTTTTCATTTGGCATTATTGAAAATTAAATGAAATATCATAAAAAATAAATTGTTAATTGAAACTAAAGTGAAACGTTTATATGAGTTAGTTGCTGGAACGACAACAACAAATAATCATTTAATGAGATGATCATTTGGGTTGTCTATGTTTTAGTAGAGCCAATTCTATCAAAGCATGATAATATTATTGAGAATTTTTTTATTTTAGAAAAGTTCAGTGTCTGAAAACTAATCAATTTTATTCCTTAACCCTAAAACTATTGAAAAAAAATAAGGATGTACGAATACTGGAGAAATTTGTCAAAAAAAAAAATAAGCCCTATGAAATAAATAAATAAATAATTTTTCCGAATCTCAAGATAAATAACCTTCAAAAAGACAAATATTTATATTTAATCAAAAAGTCACTCGTTAATTTAGTCTCCTTCTGATTTATTATTTTTTACTAAGTTTAGCGTTCTCGTAAAAGATTAGCTTAAATTAAAAATTAAAACGAAATTTTAATTTCATTGCGGGTAACTAATAAGTTTAGATTTAATTTCCTTTCATATTTCATCTAAAAAGAAAAAAAAATGGAGATTTCGAGTCCCCTTAAAGACTTCCTTTTCTTTTCTTTTCTACAGGAAACTTAATTTATATTAAATATATAAGAATAAGAAAAGAAGAAGAAAAAGCAAAGTTGTTTTAAAATCATATTTCGTGACCTTTTCTTTCCTTTTTTATTATTTTTTATTTTAATATTTTTTTTTATACATTGGTATTGATTTTTTTTTCCTTTGTTGAGAAATTTGGTTATATTTACATAACAATGAAAGTATAGGAAGTTGTGGTTAAAACGATCATAGAGAAATATTTTGATGTCATTTAACCTTTAATTTAGTGGGCCCTCGGGGCTTGGTGTAGAGGTTAGCGTGTTAACCTCATATACCAAACGTCGCGGGTTCGGACCCCAGGCAGTCCGATGATTTTATTGTATTTAAGCCAATTGGATACCAAATGGCCTAAATAAGAATGCCTGGACCCCATATATGTATATTAAATCAATAACGGTCATCGTAAATGTCTTATATGGCCTGAGTTGCCGAAAAGACAGTGTGAATGTGTGTGCGAGTGTGAGTCTGAATGAGAAAAAAGTGTGAATGTAAAAAAAATAAATAAATAAATAAATAAAGTGAGGCACATTAGGAGATATGTTTCAAAATCGTTAGACTTGATAAAAAAAAAAAAAAAAACTAAAATAGTAGGCCTACATTAGTAAAGTACTAGTATTCATTGGTCGATTTTATTTATAATCCTCAAAACGCTTACGAAATGGCTACTTAGCTTAAATATCAAATTTGAATATCGGGAGATTATTCGTTTTTGAGTAATTCCCTTAACGCATATTTTTTGATATTTCACTTGAAATTCAGTAAATTGATTGTGAAAAAAGTCAATTTCACGCTAATAAGGAATCGCCTCTTTTGATCACAATTTTAAGAAAAGCAATAAAACAGGCATTTAAAAGCAATAAAATCTCTTTCACAGAAATTTAGGTAAATGTTTTGATATTTTAACTGGAATAGATCTTCGGGGAATTTTGGATTTTTTCACGATAAATTTAATGAATTTCAAGTGAAATATCAAAGATTGTGCTTTAAAGGAGTAACCCAAAAACGAAAAAATCTTTCGATATTGAAATTCATTACTCAAGCTAAGTACCCTTTTTTAGGCGTTTTGAAAATTTTGAATAAAATTGGCCAAAGAGTACTATTACTTTACTAATGTACTTTTTTTTTTATATAATCGTTTTCAAAATCAGTTGTGATTGTGTTCGAATTACTTTCAAGATGAATATTTAGCCAAAAAATTACATCTCTGATTGCCATAGAGACTACTCTATCTCTATTTTGGAGGTTGACCTTCAACCCCTTTCCTGTTATTAGTAAAAGAGTTTCCAAAAAGGAAAAAAATAGTAACCTACGGAAAAAGTTGAATCGCAGAGAAGCCATTGACTCGAAGTTGAAACCAGAAGACTACGTCAAAAAAATCTAAAACAAAAAAATCATTGTGTGGTTTTATGAAACCACGATGCAAGTGAAACTTTTTTCGGATCGTAGGCGTTTAACTGAAAATTTTCAGAAAATTATTCAATTAAGGTTATTAAAATCGCGTTTTTAATCTTAACTTAACAATTGGAAAATAGGGAAATCAATAGACGCATGTTAAAAACTGTGAACAATATTTATTTAGTAATTAGCCAGGAGGGCTTCGCCCCCTGGATTATATATATACAGTAGGGTGGCCGCAAAAAACAAAATTTTTTAATTTCTTTCGGCCGAACCTCCTAAAAGTTGTCTTTTGGATAGAAAATACGACTGGTCAATGTTGGACAAATTTACTAGAAATAAAAAAAAAATATCAGAAAAAACGAATAGTCATGTCATTATCTATTATTAAATTTGCTATGAAATGAGCCAAGAATAATTTTTCTACGATACTTTATTTTCGTTTTATGAAGTAAAACCTGCGAATTTTTAGATAAAATCGCACTTTTTCAAAAATTTTAACCCCGATGAGGCACGGGTTAACGTTACCCAATTTAGCTAAAACTTTGCCATTATCATTTTCTATCCAAAAGACAACTTTTAGGAGGTTCGGCCGAAAGAAATTAAAAAATTTTGTTTTTTGAGGCCACCCTAATATACAGTATATATAGATTGAAGATTTGAATATTTTAAATTATTTTAAAAATTATATTTTAGCGTGCCTACCTCCTATACCAAACGTCGCGGGTTCGGACCCAGGCAGTCCGATGATTTTATTTAAGCCATTTGGATACCAGATGGCTTAAATAGAAATGCCTGAACCCCAAATACATTTATTAATTACAACGGTTATCGTCTAAAAGTCTTATAGGCCAGAGTTGCCGAAAAGACTGTGTGAATGTGTGTGTGAGTGTGAGTGTGAATGAGAAAAAAGTGTGAATGTTTAAAAAAAAAAAAAAAAAAAAAATTATATTTTATCAATTTAAAAATTGAATTATTAAATCTCACAATTATTTTTTTATAATTCGTTATATATATTAAATTTCAACTTTCTTATTTTTGTCGTCATGGATTGTGACGTCATAGCTTGTAGCGTCATGGCCTTTTACGTCACCTCGTTACAAAACGACATGCTGATAGAAGAACCAAAAAATTCGTAGTGATATAATAAAAGTTTCACTTTAAAA